>JAZGTK010011484.1:0-15578 GCA_036877625.1 Ambastaia sidthimunki | reverse complement strand
AGAGGGGAAGTGCAGGGTCTATACCCATGAGAAAAACCAGCAAACAACTGAGGAGGGAATAGAAACGTAAGGAGAAAGGGAGAACGATAAAAATAGAATGAAAAATTAGGTGTAGAACGACAAGAAATGAAGGAGCTTTGAGAAGGAAAAAAATGGAGGGAGAGAGAGACAAAGTAAGGTGCGAGAACACCAAAAGCAGATCGACCATCGAGGGCTTCTGACCCAATTCTGTCCCCAGCTAAATGCATAATCTCTGGTGAGAAAGACTATGAAGTAATCTCTGCATGGGGCTGCAACACTCAAGCACAGCCCACATATATCTGGGTGCTTACTCTACCTGCAAGCCCAGTGTTTGTGTGCAAAAACAGCCCTTTGTTAAACTATCTGCAGAGTAAGAAAGTGAGGTACAGGCAGGAAAAATACTGTGCGTGTGCAGACCACTCAACTAAACCTTTATTCATAGTGAAGTCGATGTGTAACTGTTCGGCAACAAATGCACAAAACATCAATACACAACTAAAATCTGCCAAAGCCAATAAACTGTATTGTAAATTCTTGTGTTTCTGTAGTGTAAATGTGAGTAAAACCATGACTTCACACATTAATCACATTATTAAAAATGTTATGTTAAGCCACATACAGAACCACACAGGGAGCAAAAAAAGTACTGGAATAACACAACATGTTTATAAAACACCCACTTCCTACTAACACCAACAGATGTGATGTCCACAAACCAGCACCTGCTTAGTGCAGATCAAAGCAAGTAACTATAATGAAGAGTGAACCTTCAAAGAACAATCCCACTGAAAACAAAACAAACCTCATTACTTGGTTTCTCATTGAACCATGAGTGGGATGCACCTAAAGATGCTTCATTTTGTCAGTTTTTGGCAGATGTTGTTGATTAATATTAATCAAATAATAACTTCCTGTATTCAAATCACTTTATATTACACTATCTTAAACAGCAAAAATGCAGTAAAGCAACTAGCAACAGGGTATTTTGTCAATATAATACTTTATATCTGGCACTAGACTACAGAAATTACACCGGTCTCAAATCCTGCATGATATAACATCAACACATCTGATTGGCTGGGACGGTGTCTCACTGCCCAGCAGTTTCAAGTTAAATGTGAACAAAAACATTACGCTGGAAATTTCAGGGCATCACGCCTGATGACTGTGCATTAGGAATGCTATTGTATTGCATTGCACTATAGAAGCAGTCAAACTAGTTTTGTGAGCTTTTGTACGCTCCACAAACTTGTGACAGGAAGAGAGGCAATACAACAACACAAATGGCAAAGTCAAAGAAAAACTCTTAAAGGCTTTTGAATAATGAAGACGGAAGCTTTGGCACAGCACACAATCTCACATAAACACTATTGTTATCTCAAAACATGATCCACAAACACATTGTCTACTCACCACTTTCTCTTCTTTCTGGTTGTCAGAGGGCTGCAGGCTCCACTCAATATCCAGAGGGCCGGTATCCTCAGCAGCGAGTGTAAACTGACAGTCCAACTTCACGCTCTCTCCACTGGCTTTCTCAAAGGATGTGGGACCAGATGAGGTGATCTGCAGTCCACAGGCTGAACCTAAAACATGTAGAGAAGATGATACACTTTAATGGAGGACAAAACCAGATTCAAATAACAATTATTTGTACTTGTTAATTATACCTTTACTACATAATAAAACCTTTACATTACTACAACAAAGAAGACACATTTAGTTTCATTGCTAAAATTAACATAGCGACATATTGAATAGGGCACATCTGCATTGAAACCATCTGTTCACAGAGACTAAATTCTTAAATTACCATGCAAATAATTTGGTGCCAAAGTGTCACTACCTTCTTTGCACACAGAATACTTAAATCAGCATATGATGAACTTAAATTAGAGAAACCAATATATACATTTACATTTATTAAATTAGCAGACTTTTATCCAAAGCGATTTACAAAGGGAGAGAGTATTTAGCATTTTGCCCTAAAAACAAACAAGCCTAGTCTACAAAGGATAATTTACAATTGTGAATAGTTTAGACACATCCAAGCACAGTACATACTACTCAACTACGGCTATATGCATTTGTGTATCATGATTCATCCATTAAAGAAAGGCATTTCTTTATATGCTGTTTGTGTCAGTGAGCCAGTTTCAGTGAGGTGACTCAGCCATGAAACATTCACACTGACAACTGAAACTTCAAACCAGATCGACCAGTTTCCAAACAGAGAACAGGTTCCACTACCACAGAGATCACAATAATGCAGAGAATTGCCTCTGGCTACACACACAGAACTGGTTGTAGATCAGGATTTAAAGAACATTTCCCACAATGCAAACACACTGTGATGTGCAACAGGGTGTGACAATGGATTACACAAAACTAAATGCTTTCATTACCACACGCCTTTGACAGAGTGTGAACGTCCCTATGGGTATCACTACTTTGATTTGAGGGAGTGAACATTTACAAAAGTGTATCGCACATGGCATAACGAATTAGATGCATGCGGCACAGCAGTCAACAAATGAATACTGCTGGCATGGACCCTTCGAAAATCCCCCATTAGCAGTAATATATGCTCTTTTTCCAGCGATCAAAGTAATTGTCTAAACGAATGGATCCCTTGGTGACCCTGGCTGAAGGCTGCATTTCATTTCAGTTTAATTAATATAGCCAGCTCTCAAGTACAGATCAGGGCTATGTGGAGGACATGAACTCATTCAATAACCTAGGCCTACTCTCTCCATCTGGAGCCATAAATCTGGTACTAAAGTCTGTGCGCTATACCCCATTGCCATGCTAATGACAAATAAATGACAATTTAATATTCTTTAGGAATATATTGTTTAAAAACTCTAAACCAAATTAAACTGGAGCTCTGAAGAAAACTCTGCAAGACAGAAATGGAGGACGGGTTTGTGTTTATGCGACAACAGCCTTCAACTAGAATTATGTAAATGAAATAGTACATAGCGGTTTGTGTGTGTGGTGAAATTCAGGAATCAATACCGTCTACACTCTTCTGTCTAAGCTGTCCTTTCTATCTGCATAAATATTGAACAGGAAAGCTAAACGGAATATAAACTAAGCCTGGCTGTGCGAAATTGCGATTTTTATTGCACGAGCAATGCACACATATGCATTAACAATGCGTGTTAAATGGAGTTGATGACTGTTTTCTTAATATCATAATCATTAATTCAACATCTGACTCTGTGAAATGAAAAATGTGCATATTAAATGAGGCAATAACCAGGCAATGGTCTTTTTATGCATATTTCACCATCAGCAGTGAAATTTCATAAATGTTTCATTTTAAATATCAGGAAAATGGGACTGAATGGTCTCATATCAGCGCACTGCTTGATAATCTTTACTGGGTTAAAGTGTTGAAAATCAAAAAACGCATTTAAAATGCCAACATAGGTTTGATAACATTGTATCTTCACATCAAACAGAAATTAATTACAGATTACAAATCTGAGTTTCATTGACAACAGGCTAAAAAACATGGAGCCACCGATCGATACAGACTAACTGACTGGAAAATGATTTAATATTGGAATTACACCGACCATCAAACACAAGTGTCCCAGTCAAATCGCTCCCATTATCAAAACCTTATGGGAGAAAATTTGAAATTGAGTCAATAGACTCCAGGACTTATGCAACCACTGTGTAAAAATGGAAAACGCATAGTGCAGCACTGCGTGGCAATATCTGAAGATTGGGGAAAGATATTAACCTAGAAGCAGCTCTAAATCTGCTGTCTGAGCAGAAACTTATTTAATATTATTCCACATACACAGCTGACACAATTAGGCTGATGGTGTATTTTATGATGCTCCTGTGTTATTGTGACTGATGTTATATGAAATATCATTAAATCTGAAGAGGCTGAAAGTTTGAAACTTAAAATGTATTTCTGGTACAAGTAACTTGACTTGTGCATCTCCAATGCAATGGACAGCTATGGAGAGAGTTATCATAGCATGTGTGTCTGAAGTAAGGAGGAAGAAGAACTTCTAAGAATATCTATCGCTGTCTGGCTTCTCTTGACCTCCATCAGCTGAGCACAGCATAACAAACCCTGCGAGGTTTAAGAGAACGCAGTTTGACCCTCTCAGAATGAGGCCACAAGACCACTACACCACTCTCCACTTTGTTCCTCATTTTTTATCTCCTGCTCTCTCTTTCCCTTTTCCTCCAAACTCTCACTCTCCCATTGGTCCCGTGAACCCCAGCACTGGCGACTGCAGACCCCCTTTGTGCGCTCACAAAAGATAGAGAATATTGTCTCCTGGCAACACATCCAGCTAAGAATGCTTGAGAGGCAACCAGAGGAAAAAAGGGGGAAGGTAACGCAGATAAAGAGAGAGGGTGAACGTCTAATAAAAAGTGGGGGAGGTAGGGTGAGTGGGTGAGTGAGTGAATAAAGCTTCAGTGAGAAAAGAGGGAAAACAAACGGAAAAATAACAGCTATGAGGTTTACAATTTACAGGCAATTGCAGTCGGCTGTCGCTTAAAACAACATCGTAAAGTTAGTAACAGGTAACATACTGACCTTAAATAAATCCCATAATAAACCCTATAATTCAGCTCACAACACGAGTATGCAGATAACAGATCATCAAAGAGAGACAACTTTTCCTTGGTGAGCCATTTTAAAACCTACCCACAGGTCTCACACAACAGTGCACAAAAACATTGATGCATCAAACTCATCTTATGGTAAGAAGGTTAAATGGGACATCTAATATGGAAGTGATAATGATTTGGGTTTATGGAAGGTTGATAAACACGGATCCACAGCAAAACCTGCCCTGATCACAGTTTGATGTATGAAAGGTAATATTAAACAGTCAGGCTAGGACACAGCTATTTACATTTATGCTTCACCTAAGACTCCAATGTGACCAAACTTAAAAGGGTGTGCTTTTGTAAGTGGCATACATAATTCAAATCAAAGGGGTACGGTCTACTAAAGAAAACAACTTCCAGCAACTTTTACATCAGTGGAAACTAGGGATGCACCAATAGGATTTTTTTAACAGGATTTTTTTGTTTTTATTTTAACAAACAACATTTCTGATACCGATATTTGTCATCTGCTCACTTATTTGCACTTTTGTCATTCAAATAATACTTTCATAATATTTGACATTAAGTTCTATTTTTCCAGTGTGTGCCTGACAAACTATTTTTTACAGATTTTATATTACTTGCCAATATTAATCCAGAGAACAATGCTGGATTATGCAAACAGACATTTACTTTACAGTGCCTTCGTACATTTAATTAATAAAATATCAGTTTGATATCTGCCTTATGCTATAGCCGATATGCCAAAAAAATTGCCAATACATAGTTGTAATTCTAGCAGAATCCTCTATAGAACACAATGCAGCAACATTTATGTGAAAATATTCTTTACATAAACCACCAAAATTAAAAAATTAGAGAAACAAAATCACACTGAGTCCTTACAATTGTTGTGACAGGTGCTGGTCATAAAAAGACGCAGACAAGGAGAGTCTGCGCGAGTCAGTAGGATTGATGGTGAGTGAAGGACATTTATCATTCATGAAAACAGGAATAATATCATGTGTCATATTTCCATTCCCCAATGTCAATTCAGCAATAACAGAGCCACACACAGGAAAGGTCACTCCGACATATACAATACGCAGCATGAGAGACATTGAGAAGACTTAAGCTCAGTAAGTCCCTCTGGTGTATGGACAAACAGAACAAAGTTAATGCATTTCAAAAGCTAACAAGATTGCGCTACATATTAGCATGGCAGGCTGTTTGCATGCAGTAAAGCAAAGCTTGAACTGTAATTAGGTTGTCATTCGAGGACAGCTGGAGTACACTGTTAAATAACAAACAGAGCACTCTTGCTTTAGCCATCTCAAACTCTCATTTCAGAAGCAGCAGAGTTATTTTGGGGTTCAGACAGCAGAAGAACATGACAAAGCAGACTGTGACAGCTCTATGGAGCAGCGTAGCATTTTTGGGGGGTGGGTGTAGGCAAGGATTAATACTTAAGCATAATTCCCATTTAAAGAAGGACAGCAGTTTCTTGCTTGTTAAGATTACTCCTCTCCATATAAATCACACATTTTCAGATGAGGACGGGGAAAGTCTAAATACGTTAGCAAAATGACATCTGATTGATCTACAGTCAGTGCACCCTAATAATCATCATCTAGACTAAGGCTAATTCGACTCACTTTTGCCTTTTGTATATGTGCATCACTGCGAGTCGTATATCAGCAAAGAAACAGAAAAACAGCTTGCAGATTATGTACTTATTCTGTTTTAGGAAGACATTAAAGCAATATGCAAGACACAAATCTGCCAGAAGCATTTAATTAATCCATATCCACACATAACGGCAATTATCTACAGTCACACTTGTTTCAGCTTGTGTACTGCTCTGGTTCAAACTTGAAATTTGGTATTGCAGTACTGCTAATGCTGTCGGCTCCTGTATAATATCCTGTGCGTTTCCTCATTTGTAAGTCGCTGCGGATAAAAGCATCTGCTAAATGATTTCATGTAAATGTATTCTTGCTTTTTCCTGCAAATCTGCCTCCTGACAAAATTTCAACACCAGCTTTGTTACTGTAAACGACTTAAACAGGAAACGAAGCGCATAGGAAAATGAGGAAGAGGTCAGAGTCCAGCGGTGTGGAAAATTCGCTTAACAGCTCTCTTATCAGATGAGAATCTTTGGGATTCTTTAATCAGCCCCCCGCCGACTCTCTCTCTATGTCCTCCAACAATATTGAGGATGTTTATCTTGCGTTTATCTGAGCCAATGAGCCATCATTTCTGCCATCTCTCTGAGCATCTGCTGATAATCGTCTCCCTCCTCCTCTCCTTTCTCCACCCTTCAGACAAAGAGCTGGTGACCTTTCCTCTCTGCTCCCTAACCCTGAGACAGACTGGTTCATGAATGCCAAAGCTCTTCCATTATTCCCACCTCCCTCCCCCAATACAAATAATGGGACACTTTCCCATAGTTGGAATCACCTTTATCTATGGCTGAGCCCCAAAATACTCATAATGGTTCTATAACAATATAACTAGAAAACGGAGGGCAACCAGTAAACGGATTCAGGGGAAAAATAAACAATGCCATTCTGACAGCTTTCATAAATAAAAGCCTCTGTGAACGTATAATAAAGCAATAATAAGCAATTAGGAAATGTAGGCCAGGTGTGAGCTAGAACACAAAGAGACAGAGACAGAGTGCGTTGAGGAATATCTTAACAGTTTTTGTCCATTGATCATTGGAAGATACAATTTTAAAACTGCACAGATGCAAATCTCATTCTCCTGCGTGCCGGAGTGATTCAAAACAGAGGGCAGACAAATGAGAGCGCCAATCACGACAAAACGACAGACAATAACCAGCACAGGAGACTGACCCAGAGTGACAGAACAGACTGCTGATGCCATAAATCTCTCCTGTCTGCTGGGACCTACACTAATCTACACGCACATCCATTTGTGCTTAGACGTTCTCTTTCAGTCCTTGTCAAAAGAACTCACTCCCGTCCTTTCTAATACTCACAAGCTGATCGTACTTGTGATGACACACTCAATCAGAACAAAATCCACCGGTTCAGTGACCTTTTCCATCTGCATGACATATCACAACTATTCCCATAACAACTACACAAAACACAAAGCAGCTTAAATATCTCTAGATCACTTCCTGCTGCACTTTTTCTTGGTTAGGAAAAACAGCAGGTTGTGTGTGAGAAGAGATTTTGACACTGTACAACAATAAAACAGTGATCTCAACATTACATTGAGATGTGAAACATTTCATACGACTAACTGTGCAGAAAAGCTTACAGTGTAAGCGATATGCTTACATGAAAAACAGACGAATGAAAAACATGCGTCTCTTTTATTGTGTGACAAAACGAGGTGTCTGCCAAAGCACTAATGGTCTATGAACTGAGAGACACCACATATAAAATGTTCAGCATACATTAAATGAACTGCTTAATTGAGAGCTCCAAAAGCAAACCTGTTTGCCTCCTAATGTAAAACTGGCACACATAATCTCACTCGCACATACAGACATCAGCTTAAAATTCTCATGCATGTCTTTAATGATTCTGGAGGGGCCATGAGAGGAAAGGGCTCAGGCTGACAGACCGTGAATATCATTCCAGAACATTCCCTCCTGAAATTCAGTGCTCAATTAAGGATTAAAGCCCCCCAACTCGTTAACGAGGCCTCTTCCCAGAGTTATTAGAAATGGCTTACGAAAAAGACGGCTGGCCTGAAACAGTCACTGCGGTGGACTTCAACAACTTACCATGCAAACAGGTCAAATATTGACCACAGCAAGACTGGCACAAAAGTACACAAGAAAGACTAAGACAGACAGGAAAAAGGAAGAAAAAAGACAGACTGAGTGAGTATTGCTCTCGTTTGGAGTTGAACACCCAGGGAATCCTCGAAAGTTTTCTAGAAAAATTACAGGCACATCTCAACACTGCTTATATTTCCACCAAACACAACTCTGAAAATAATGTACCCTGAAAGAAATCTGTGATGTTTATTTAATGATTTTGCGTTAAAAAGAAAACTGCACATCCACTGCAATCTAATAATATATTCCTGAGTGCTGCATGAGGAAACGGGGCCGACGGCTCCTATTTTCTTATCCATAAAGGCGGTCTTTGAGGTTGCATAGAAAACATAAAACTCACTCTCTCTTTTATAAAGTGTGTGGGTACAGTATGTGCGTGTTATTTGGACGAGTTGGTGCGAACAAAATGTTCTAAATGGTACATGAGGCAGATCACCAATCAAAAACATCTGTGTGTGCAGCTTCATTTTTGTAAGTAAGTAATAATTAGGCCTACTTTTAACTGTGTGCAATTAAATTAGCCATGCATGCACACAACCCCACAGAACAAAAACACTAATTACGAATCAGATCATTATAAATTTCAAAATGGCAACATATGCCTGCATGCACAAACAAAGCGTTGTTTGTTGTCACAGTCCAACAGTCCGCATTTTAGGCTATTTAGGCAATGTAAAATAATGCAGAAAAGCACACAAGCAGACACATAAACGGGGAGCTCTAATGTATGGAAGTATCTCTTAAACAGTTTGAGTGAATATAGGGGTCAGCCTGCTGCTATGACAACAGCAGGAGAAACATTACACCACTTCCAGTGACATCAGACTTAAACATCTGTGAATCCGCCTACAAATTCTAGAACACCTACAGAACACCTACAGAACATAAGTTTTGTAGGTGTAGGTTTTGTAGGCCTTTTTGTTTTGCTAAAACCAGTTTTTGGCTTTTCTATTCAGACTTTAGTGCCTCACTACTTATTTTTAACCTCAACGAATACATTTTGAAACATGCATGAACTTTGCCTACAGAGAATGTCTTTAAACACACACGCTTTTGCAGGTTTGTGTGCTAGAGAGCAATTTTCTGGAGGAGTAAGCTTGGGGCTGGCTTGAGGCAGATAATGAGTCTATACCTATATATATAGATTCCCTTGCCGAACCAGCTGGTGATCCCCAGGACACATGCAACTGATTTAAGAACTCCCCCAAAATCCCAAACAAGACCTAGTGGGCAACAAAAGTATGAATCAATTTACAGACAGAAGTAAATGTGGAAACAATTATCCCATGAACAAAGAGTGTAGTTTAGGATTAAAATTGTGTTTTATTTCCCCAGAGGCAGCAACTGCACATTTTGTCAGCCCAAAGCCTCCAGGCTACAAAAGCATTTTATTTCCATTTACAGAATATTGTATTTCCAATAACAGCTTTACTGAGAGCCTGACAAACAGTGAATTTGATCAGATGTGTGTTGGTGTCAATCAATAGCACTTGACAATAGACACTGTCAATTACTGCCCTCAGTCTACACAGGCACAGTGTCCTTATCACCACTGTACTGAAGTTAAAGAGCCAAAGAGCCCAATAAACCAACCGCTATTAGGTATAAAAAAATCTGGCCAATAAATCCACATTAAAAACTGGCCTAGGGCATTACACATCAAGTAGGTTATACAGGTGTGGACTAGCTTTCAATTAAAACCACAGAACTGTAGTTCAGTCTGGTCTGAATCTGTCATTTGCCTACAAAATACAGGCTTCATCAATTCTTGTGTTTTATGTGAAAGGGTGCTGAACAGCAGGGCAGTAAAGATATGATTTCAGTTATTGCAGTGTGAGATGAGAGCGTTATCAGATCACACACAGCCCTGCTGGTAACACATTGTGTCATGTGACAATCTGTACGGACCGCATCACTGCAGCGAACAGTCTCAACACGACGAGCGGGTTCTCACACGGTAGACAAAGACAACAAACCAGCAGGTGTGTGGAGAACACCTCTGTGTGTGCTGCTCCCCCAGGCTCAGCCAGGCTGTCAGGGGTTATCACTGAGAAGGGAAAGATAGAGGAAATGGGACAGAGAGAGAGAGAGAGAGAGAGAGAGACCCTCTTTCTCTCTTTGAATGTCAAACCTTAAAGCTAATGTCATTCCCACAAAACAAATCCTTTTTTATAAGTCCATGAAACTTGACTGTTTGATGAAAAGGGCTACGTGACCACTGGTGATAAAACACAAAAGATAGTATGAATACATGTCTAGCACTCTCTGAGCTGTGTTATAAAAATGGCACTATTATCAGCAGAGTAAAGACTGTCTGTGTGTGCATCTGGACTGCAGAGATAAAAATGGTCAAATAAAACGGTGGCACTGGTTGCCTTTCCAAGGGTACAGATGTGATTTAACACGGCAGCAAAAGCAAAAACAGAACATTTGAGGTCTGCTTTAAAACTACATGTGTTACACAAGTATGAGATACAAGCACACTGTGTGATACTATACACAGGTACAGAATATGCATATCTTATGCTTATCTTTTTACCCAAACAAAATCATAGGCAAAATGACAGGCTACAGTTGGAAGGCTTCTTCCATATACAGTACATGCACATGTATATGCGGGTGATATATATATGCTGTATATAATTACAAGTGATATATAATATATATATTTATATTTTTGTAATAAAAATCCATTTTGTTGTTGTTAAAACAGCATTTGATTTTGTTGGTGGTTTGGAGGGAAACATGAGGTCAGTATAGCAGTAAAAGCCTGCTGGGTAAATTCTTGCTCACATCAGCACTAACATTCAAATCACACCTAGACAAGCCTGTTTAACAAAGCCACATTCACTAGACCAGAAAACACACAGACGACCTTTTCGCAGTTAAATATTACACCCTAAAAATAGAGAGAAAACTCTAGAGAGCTTGAGATTAAGGATGATGTTGAATACTGCAGGAAGTTAATGCTCAGAATTTTATCAGATGAGGAACTTAAAATTAATCAAATGAAACTCTGATCTAAGAAGCCATTAACATACCCTAAAAAACACACTCAACGCTAAAGAAATGTTGCAGATCCCGTGACAATAACATTTCTACAAAGACACTTGGCTTTATAACCAAAACTACCTGTTTGTGCTCCGGAAGTCAACAAAGTCAATCACATAACATGCATGTTTATAGGCAGGTAAACACAAACATAAGTACAAGACAAACAAGCTACAGGTTCTCCACCTCACATCTAAAGAGGTTAAGTCAGGAGTGGTCAAACACAAACAGCTGTCTCTAAGCTTAAAAATCAGGCAGGGTCAGGCAGCTCAGCTCGGTAATCCCAATGAAAGTGTCTGATCTCAGCTAACAAGCTTTCTCCCTCAGCAAGGAACCGCAAAGAATTAGAAAGAGCCAAAAGATGGCCTGAAAGCTCTCTTTCTATAATGTCTTTTTAAATTTCTTATTTAATAAGTTAAAGAGGTTCAACAGTAAAGCGTAAAATACATTGAACGATAAAAACAAGGCAAGACCAAGAGGCAAATTTTCATATAATAACTTTCTATCCTTCAATAGGTATGAGTGTGGAAAAAAACTCAATATTAATCTTCATTTCAAATCCATGCATGAAATGTACTGAATCAACAACTCATGCAGAACAATGGTATGGCTTTGCAAAAACTGACATGCCAACACACCAGAAAATGACAAACCTATCTGATAAATTCAGTCTTTTTTAAATCAAACCTGACGTTTGGGTGGATGATTTGACTCTGCAACCGAGAGCCTTACAAAGCAGTCATTTAATTTTGCAGTCTTAAGGACAACCAGTCTGCAAGCTGCAAAGCTTGATGTAGATAGATTCTGCAGACAGGAGTGTAGGTAAGGGTGTTTCTATGGTTGCCGAGGGTATTTATATTCTTATATTCATTTATATTCTATATTTATACCAGAGAAGAAAGTGGGACATATGCGAGATATGAATACAGTCTGACAACCACATAAAATATGCTGTGGGAAACTGAATCAGGATGCCCACGAGAAAAGTGAAGATTGACCTTTTTTAGCAAAACCTACAAACAGTTTAACGCAAGTTTTCCTATCTGTCAGGACTCTTTGAGTAGTCTTCACATGTGTGGAGGTAAATGTCAAACAGTCATATCCGCTACAAACTATAAAGCATGAAGAAATAGCAAAATGTCAAAGTTCTGATTTTAGAAAAGGTGAAATATGCCTCTATGCAGCTGTGAAAAACACATTTCAAGTATGTTTTTATGTGTGTCAGCAGAGTACATGTTGTGGAAAGAGTAAATCTGAGGATTAAAGAATACCTAGTGCTGTTTAAATGCATCTCCACACACATAATGAAAAGGGGGTGAAGACACATGGGAGAACACATGGGAGAAATAATACAAAGCGAGTAGAAAAAGAGTCAGATGACCTTGTGATGTGGCCATGAATTAAACATGAATCCATTAAAACAAAATTCCCCATACGAAACTTTTATAGCAAACGAAAAAAATCTATAGACCAAGCACACTTGCACTTTATATTGGCTTTACACATACGCTTATATGAAAAACACTAACTTAACGCAACTGTTAACTGTAAATGAAGCTCTCTGTGTGCAAGAGACAAATTTATCATTGCTGCAAGGGCAAAATATGTTTTATTTTGTTACAACACAAATTTAAATGTTACTTGTTGGACAAATCCCACAGAAGCACAGCTCAGTCTATCCAGCGGCAGTCTCAAGGGAAACTGCACTCTGCAGTCAAATACTTTCTATATCTCGAATTTTCTGCATCAACATCTCTCTGTCTCTTTCATTTAAACTCAATTGTTCCTCCGACTTTAATGTGTATTAGCTTTGTCTGCTGCTTTGAGAAAAATGTTGTTGCATATGCAGAAGATTCCAGCAGCCTAAAAAGTAGATCTTGCCGTCCAAACTATTGGTCCAAACTTTACTTTACCATACCTGTCAAATTGCAGGCTAATTTAAAAAAAATTACCATAGACAACTGTGTTTCATATTATTTTAAGTGGAAAATACATTTATAACATATTCAAATATCCAAACAGCATTCAAAAACTTTTTCCCTTAAAAAATAATTGAGAGAAAGAAAAAACTGGTATGACGGATGTTTTCTGTAGTTAATCTAGCATCTCTTTTATATTTGCATTCTCACTTACATCAGCAATCATTCATACAAATAAAATCATGTTGCAGTTTCTTGGGTAACTGGTACAATTCCTCAGTTTCTCACTGTGGTTCAATTGTGTTTTACACAAGACAGAAAATCATATCAGTTTGCAATGGCATGAGCTAAAGCAATGCAAGTATTGGGTGACTTACTTTAACACCTAACTCCAAATAAAAAAAGGTCAGGTCATAGACACACTGCAGACAGCTCACAGCTGACACCTAAAGTCAAGGGCCAAGCGGGCCTCATGGATGCCTGAAGAAACTCAAAAATTTGCAATAAAATTCACTGCACTTTATTTCCTTGATTTCTTTAAACTGTTCAAACTTATTTACTGTTGTGTTTGTGTCTGATCATAGCTTTTAGAAGCAGAACAAAACAAGGCTATAATGAAACCGTTTGTTTGGAAAAGACAGAGCTTGTTAGTTGATTTATCAGAACCGCCAAAGCCAAAAAGGTTATTTGTAAAATATTATATGATGCGATGTGTATTAGCACTGCGGGCTACATGTTCAGATTGGAATATAAATAGTCTCTCATGCAGAGAAAATGGAACATAAAAAAGGCAATTGCGCATACTAATGATTATCAAGGGAAAGCAAATCACTTTTCCAGCACACGTGGGTCATTTACATATGTTAGAACAGATTACAATTTGCCTTAACATTAGAGTGAGGTTGACTTGAATGCTAATGCCAGAGTTACGTGTGTGTGTGTGTGTGTATTAGAGGGGATAAAATCGGCAAGGGCATCTTTTTTTTTTTTTTTTACTTTTTACGTCTATGCAAATTTATATTTGTCTCATGTGCAAATGCAACCATAATGCGTAATGTTTCTCAATGAGATAAAGAGGCTAAACAGCTGCTCTACACCCTCTATTTCATATTCTCTCTCTGTGTGTGTGTCGTTCCATCTCTGAAGCTCTCCTCCATCCCTGCCTTTCCTGCTCGAAATGCCTCTCAGCACTTCTTTTATGGCCACAGCCTCTAACTAAATCTAAATCTTTAGGTTTTGACAATGTGGCAAACATTAACACATTATTATATAAAGAGAACAAATTTCCCAATCAAGAGTTCAGCTCTAGACCAGATCTAGATCTGCAGTGTCTAGTTGACTTTACGAGCTTGCCTAATACTTGTAGAATGCAGGTAGATTTAACAGGGTAATCTGAAGTGCTTAGATCTACAATGCCAATGTTTTATTTGTGTGCTCCACCTAAACCTTAATCATCTGATACTGGGCTTTATTTTTCCAGCAAGAAGGAGAGCATGCGAGTGAGAGCAGGAGAGATACATAAAACAGTGCTGGCAGGTATGAAGCTCCTCACTACCAGAAACACCTGCTGAAGTAAAGCCCTGGAGATGACTGATGTGTAGTGAAGGTTCTCACAAAGATACTAGGTGACTGCACAGGGACTAGTGTATACATTTACAAAGACAGCCAAACCAATGTTAGGCTGGCAGGCATGAACACACACACTCACAGACACACACATCTCAGTCTCTAAGGCCAATATATAATCTCTCACTGGAGCCTGACCACTCTCTCCCACACAAACACATAAGCTTACACCATGTGCATTAACAGTAAAAGATGCCACATCTGTTTAGAGATGTTCCCTCCTATTTAGATTAAAGAAGAACAGTATTTCTGGATTAAGAAAAGTCTACTTTTTCATGTAAATATTAAAACAAAAACACATGCTGTTTGATTAAATACATGGGCTAAGTGCACTACACAGAAACACTGCCTTCTGGAAACACAGAATAGTGTTAATTCAGCTCAGCATTCCCTAAACAGGAAGTGGTGGACCCACAAACCAAGTTATTCAGATACATGACAAGACAAACATGTTTTTAACAATACACCACTGAGTGAGTTACCAAACAAATGACATTTACTGCACTGAAAATCATCAAATGCATCAAAGTAAATATTTTATCAGCTTGTGTGTG
>JAZGTK010011483.1:0-15578 GCA_036877625.1 Ambastaia sidthimunki | reverse complement strand
AACATAAGAAAAAAAATCATTGTTACAGGGAAAAAATTGGGAATATTTAAGATTCTAATTTTTTATTGAAAAATAAAACTACTACACATATCACATTATATCTGACAGCTGTGCACTGAACTAGCACTGTGAACTTATATCCAGCACTGAAGTAGCAGGGACAATGAAGTCTAATCTGTTTAGGGCAGAGAAGGCACCATTGTGCCAGCATCCCTTTAGGGTATGTTATTAGGTCAAACCAGGCCGTGACTCTAAGCATTTTCTGCACTTTGGAAAATATTGACAGGGAGCCACAGCGTGCGCCATTGATTTAAATTTAGAGAGGTAGCGACTGGCCATCGTATCAGGGTGATTAATTAAAAAACAAGCTTTTTTTTATCATGGCTGGCTGATTCACACTGCAGGGTGGAACAGTGTGGATTAGAAAGAGGCGAGGGAGGGGGGCATTAGATTCGGGACAGCGGACAGGCCTGACTCTGGACATCCGCATTTAGCTGCAAGGAAAAATGGATGAAAAACATTAGCCGTTCGTGTGCTGCTTAGTTTTGACAGCTTCTGCTCCAGGCTCCTGGATTTCTGACCCATTACTGCAGCTCTGTGTGGCATCTAGTTGGTGCATTATGTTCCATGTCATCTCCAATTTGTCTCAATGTGGCTGATGTCTATTGAGAAAGCCAGTTCTACTGTAGATGCTTCATACCTCGGTCCATTCAGGCAACAATAAAAATGTATGGATCAGTTGAAATGTTGTTCCTTTTATTATGTGCATTCAGCTGACAACAAACAGACCAGATGGGACCGTCTACAGTGTCCTTATGGGGCGGATGTACAAGGCCAAAGTCTTTTACAGCTACTTATAGTCTTGGAATTGAACAGGGGGATCAATGTCACAAATGTGCTAGTATCATCAAATAAGGACCTGCAGACAACTCTATTCCGCAACATAGCCTATGTGTTGGTGCTTATAGAATAAACCTGTCTAATTGTGTAGTACACAGACACATTTTGTTAATCGGTGCAGCATTACAGTACATAAGCTCTATATGATACAGAGACGCTCAATGAGGAAAAGTGTTTCTGCTGCAGTAGACATATATAGTACTCTGACATCATCAGTCTTGTTCAGACTGCATAGCAGGCTGATGCTGCTAACTGGTTGTTGATGATCAATGGCAATTTGCACACAATTTTTCAAAATACAGATTTCTGTTTAAAATTACAGCAACTGAGGTAAACAGCACCTAAATGCATTAGAATATCACTCACTTATCTCTAGAAAGGTCAATGTATTGAGGGCCTATTGATCTCAGATGAGTGACAAAACGGTGTGTGATAAGCATCATTTTGAAGTTCCATTAAATAATCAATGTAGTAAAGACTTTTTTCTCTTTTTTTGGCAAATGCCCCACGGACTACAAAAGGTCAGTGTTTGTTAGTTCATCGGCAGAGTGATTAATCAATCAATAAAACTCTTGGCCGGGAATGTCTGCAACTACACAAAAAATGATACTGCCGTTTTACTAGCTGGCTAAACCTGGATTGTAATAACAACAGGCACAAGATGCGAAAACAGTTAAATCCTGAGCCAAAAAGCAACTGAATAAATCAGTAGTTCAATATCCCAGCTAACAGGGATCATTCTCAAAATGTTGGCTAATTTTCTCTAAAAGTTTTCTTAAAGTTATTAAAAATGTTCATGCAGTAACATTCGTAAGTAGTTAGTGGAATGTTTTAAAAACGTTACAGAATTTAAAAAGTTAGAATAATGTTCTTTTAACCAACCAATAATGTTAATAAAACATCTAAAAAATGGACATTTTGAATGTTCCTAAAATGTTTTTTAACGTTTTTGTTACTTAATGGAAGCGTTACGGAAACATCCTTACAACCTAAAATTGTTAGCTTGCACAATCACTCCTTTATTCCATCTCTCACTTACTGAAAGCCTGTGAAGTCACATTTTCCTATTGGCTGAAGAAAACACAAGGCATTCTGGGAATGGGACACACGGTTTGTGTGGTAACACATTTGATTCATTATGTATATGGTCTAATTGCAGTGAGAGACCTCTGAAGGGCAATAAAGGGCTGTAACACAGGGCAAAGCATTGCTAATTGGCTTTTCCAGTGGTGTGACTGTAATACATCAGGCACTAAGAGACCAGAGTACAGTATGGCTTTACTACCATAAGCAATTTCATTATGGAGGGAAGCTGGCCTTCATGTCACAAGGACCAAAGAGGTTGATTGACAGCAGACATATGTAGATCTTTGCAGTGCAGACTTCATACTAAGTCTATGGGTTATTTGAGGTCAGATGATTCTCTGACAATAAACACATCTCACAATAAAACTCATTGTTCTTCTTGCGTTTTTATTATGCTTAGACATAAGGAATGAAACACAAGCAGGGGTTTCAGCAGACAGTTTGGAAAGGCTGTTCCATTTGCTGTTGCATATTTGGCAGATAACATAAAACTTTACAGGAGTTTAAAGAACAGATTATAAACCTGTGTAGGCTACAATAACGACCAGAATATAAAAGTTGTTAAATGTTTTTTATTATAAATTTGTATGTTAAATGCTACAGTTGGAAAGTTAATCAAAGCTAAACATTACAATCCTTCTATTGAAATCCATGATGTCTTGTCTATGTAGAAACCCACTGTGTAAAACACAGTCAATGTGTTAAGCTGGGAAGCTCTATGACATTAAGATACTAATCTGCTATAATAATTCATAATACCAAATACAATATAATAACTGATTCGCCTGTTCTTCCCTCAATAAAAAGTACAAAAAACATTGCCTCACGCCGTTACTAACTAATTAGCAAAAGAATAGGGAAAAATGCTACAATTGTTTGTGTACATGTTGCACTAGCTTTGTTGACACGTTTCCAATAATGCTCAAGTCTATAATTAAGGCTCTTCCCACTGTGAGGCAGGAGACGAGGTCTAATCCATAATTAGCTCACCAAGTAAAGCAAATGCATTCTCATACAATTAAAGAAAAAACAAAACGCAAACACACAACATTTATAGTGGCCCCCATGTGAGCGTTCTCATTAAGAACTCAAACCGCTTCAGTGGATGCTATTTAATGGAATTGAATTTTCTTTGATTGGAGTTTGCCATTCTTGACACTGTGAATCAACAACACAGGGAGGATGTGTTGGTGCGTGCTGAACCAAGAAAACTAATAAACTGTATAATTAAAGAAATTAAGTGTTGCGTGGAGAGAACTGAATAGTGACTTCTGGGGGTGTCTGTTCATTAGTAAATTGTGCTGCGACTTCCGATGGGGCCAAAAGTTGCAGTGAGAAAAGCAACCAAAGGGTGTCACTAAAGATCCATTACCTCTCGTTTACCTGCAGCTAAACTTCAGACATGTTTTTGTTTGGGGTGAAGAATAAGATGCGTTTCTGCTGGAGGTCAAGAGGAGAAGTGGTCTACATATGCATGCATTACCTTATGTTTTGTGGCATTTTAGGTAGAAAGTCACTGGCAAACAAACTTTTTTTATTAACAATATATTCGCAATCGTATCGCATCTATAAAAATGCTACGTACATGTATCCATAATGCACATATTGGAAATGGCATTGGGGGAGACAGAGAGAGCGAGAAAGAGAGAATTTCTATATTTTCATTATGCCAATTAAGTCACACACCATTTGAGATAGTCTGGTTTATTTCAATAGCACAGTATAACATTCCTATTTTTTTTTTTCATTCCTAATATTGTTAGTATTATCACAACAAAAGCCTGTATTCTGTATTAACTCAATCAGGACAAAAATAAAGACTAAGAAAATAAAATTTATGAAATAAAAAGTAATTACTCTAAGAAATTGACTGTCTGGAGCTTGTTAATTGCTGGCATATGGAAAAAGCACCAAGGCTGTACCTGCCTGTCTCTCTTATATCAGTAATATTATCCCTCCACACTAATCTTTGGTGTGATGTTTCCTCTTTGTTCGTCCTTAGGGTGATCAGCAGTATGTTCCGTTATGTATAGTTTTACAGGTGTAATCTATATACACACAATTGTGCAGTGGATCATCTATTACCTCTACAGAGCAACTAAGCAGCTGTAATAAATCCCAGGTGAAAAAGGCCCCTGTCAAAATACAAGCACCATGAACAGTGTTGCTATATCACACCAGGTTAATGTTCTTTGTTGAAGGTAATCTCTGAAATATCAGCTTCAAAGACGTGGCAGGCATCCCACTACCTGTTGCCTGAGGGGGGATTTGTGTCATCTCGCACCCACAATTCCCAGGATGAAGTACAAGACAGTTCATGATCCATTTGGCTGATTGGCTGATGCTTGTTTAGGCTGGTGACGTAGAAGCACCATCAGTTATAGATGAAGAAGCTGATTGGAAGATGGCAGCTGTTGCTTTGATCTAAGGTTACATTGATCAATTCATTGAGCAGATGCCCTTTGTTAGTTGTGAATATTTGGTTTGGTGATGGAATAATTATTAAGAATACTCATGCTGTTTATGGCTAATATAAGTACAGGGTGTAGATCCACCCCCATCATGGAAAGACAAAACACGTTTAATACCAGCAGATAACTGATCTCAATTACAGTAGCCAAGAATTTCTCACCATGCTCAACTAATCTTTCCTCAGACATGCCTTAACTCAACACACCAGCGTCCTCCATTGTAAAGTAGACAGTCTGAGAGACAATGAATGTGATGAGAGCCTGAAGATTCTGGGTGAATAACAACAGAGCTCAAAGGAAACTATGTTCTCCATGTGGTGCTTTACATCAACTAACTTACCTCAGCTGTAGCAGGAAATTGATAAGATTCCACTACCCTTCCTGCCACTTGTGTGCATGCTTTTCACCTGGTCTTCTTTCATTCTCTTTCTTTGACTATACAAAGTGATGCATGTTCATCAATAGAAAGCAAACAGACAGTATCAATAGCGTCTAGTTCTACTTTAGAACTAAAGGCACCAAAAATCAAAAGTTGTGTTATGTTCTGAACATACATGCTGGAACATATAGTCTTTTTATGTGAAACACATACACAAATAATTTTTCACATATAATCATTTTTTATGCAAGACAATTTAAAGACTACAAGCTGTCAAGTCCCAAGAGGACAAGGAGCTTCAAAAAGTATATAGTATATTGTATAGTATAGAAGAGAACTTTTTTGATTTTTGTGTGTGTATTTTATAGATAAAGAAAGAGCATATGTGTTTATAAAAACAAAGTAACATGGGTAAGTAAAAAATTACACAATTTCATATGGGTGAACCAATAGTTTAGTAAAAATGTAAATAATATAGGTTAAATATCTGTACATTGATTTATAATACCTAATGACAAAACTGCTAAAGGCTTCTATATTTTCACTTTTACCTTCAAATCATCATATTGAACAGTCTGTATACTGCAAATAATATAGATTTTGCTAACATCAATAAGATAAAGGTCAGATTGTGCCAGAGGCTCTTATGACCCCCTCCCACCCTCATGTGCTCTTAATCCAGAGGAACACTGGGGCTTCCAGCACAGATTAGTGGTGTTAGCCTGCAGGGCTTTCCACTGGGTTGCCGCCTGAAAACAGATTCCTCACTGTGCCCATGACCCCAGTGCTGAGATGTGGATAAGTGCCATATGGTTGAAGGTGGATCCTATGGGGTCCAGTTCCTGTTAGACAGCTGGCCCCACTGGCGCTCACAGGCAGCATACCCCTTGTGTCAGGGACCAAACATGTGCTACAGCAAGCTTGCTAAATGCTGCAGATATAGATTAGTGGAGCTCTGGCAAGGGATGATGCTCTCACACAGAGCTGAAGTTGAACACTGGAGAAAAAGGTTTTGAAACTGATCAAAATGTCTCTCTGTCATTTTAGCCACATGTAGAAAATAGAGGATCAACCATTAAATCACAGCTCAGGTTAAAAAGAAACAGACTTGGATCTAACTTACATGATTTTTATTGTCTTGTCTCTTTTTGTGTCTAAGTATTTAAGTTCTCTGGCTTTTCTGCTTGTGTCTGTGGGTGTGGTGGTAGCTGTAGACAGGATGTTCAAGCAGTCATACACATTTTAGTCTAATTCCAGAGTTGCAGATGTTGTCTGTATTGGATAGGAGGGATTAAGATGTAACCCAAGAGCTCTTTGAGTGAGACCAGCATGGCTGAATATGCTTCTAAAGTCCTGGTGGCAGGCAACACAAGGCGATCTGCCAGGACTGCATTACTAGCAGGGCACTTTAACAGGATTTTACAGCTGAAGGGAATTTAAAATGATTTCAGAGAAGCACTTTCTTAAAATGCTTCAGATCGGGTCTTCGGAAAAATGCCTAAAACTACCTAAGTTGCCTGTTCACTGATTTTTTGGATTTCCAAAAACATTTTATATTGATAAAATAAATGGAATAAGATAAAAAATAAGATAAAAAATTTCAATCTCTTGATATGATTGCTTCCTGGATTGCGCATTGTATTACAAATTTCGGAGTGGAGGCGCTTTGTGGTACGGATTATCCCAGGGAGAGGTAATTTCCTAAAAGCACTCTGAATTATTTGGTTATAAAGGTGATGTAACAGTCGAGGACATGAATCTGATTTTTAGCTTTGAAGAAACAGCGAATCAGCGTAAAAGCCGGAAGAACTGAAACAATTGATGGAAGATACAAACTGCAGGTGACATCAGGTTGGCCTATTACTGTTAAACAAAGCTTCTGCAAAGATGAATCAGCCTGAAGATGAAGCAGCAGGAAAAAAGAAGCCCTCTAGGAAAATAAAGATGAATCAGAATAGAATAAAAAAATGCAATCATCATAATAAAATGTAACTTAAAAGAAGTGGAACGCGCAGAAGACAAATATCTCTATATATAACTGACATCTGTTGGGTGGCTTGATGCTCCCACATAGTAAAAGGAGATTATGTTCCAGCATAAATTGAGCTTTTACTTTTTAAAATTTCAAATCCACCAGGCCTAATCTAATCTTATCCCCCCCAATCCAATTTTTAATGCTGGCTACACATAGGATTAGAGTGTTGGAGTTTGCTTTGTAGGCCATTTGACTGAAATGCAGCATCTGTGCTGGTTGTTGAGTGAGCTGTGCATCCAAGAATCAGTCTGAGGCATACATGATAAAAACAAGGAATTCTTATATCATGCGTATATAACAAAATCTTGCCTTTACAGTTCCTATAAACAATCATTACACTGGCTGTAATAAAGCGTCTGCATTAAATGAACATAAATTAATAGATATTTGAGCAATTAAATCTTATCAACATACAGGCCGAGTAGTTTAGTCAGTTGATAGACGTGTTAAACATGCATTAAACATCTTAAGGGAAATATAGAACTGTTTTGTAGTGTAATGCTCGACCTCTCTGTGACCTCTTCAAGTTGGGTAGAACAGAAACCAAGGGGGTGGGGGGGACTTAAATGGCTACTACACATTATAGCTGTAACAGAGAGCCACCCATAATGAACAGAATGGAAATGTGCATGACTGCATTTCTGTGAAATGTATTCTCTGACTCTGATCGGCTCAACCACCACAAACAAGCCATCATCTGCCTGTTTACACAGGGTGTTTATGTAGCGATAAGCCCAGGTGATGTCAGGTTTGCGTGGTGAATAAATATTTGCCCACAGACTGCCAGCTGTTTGTCAGGATGCCATTAAGCAGCCGCATCTCGCAGCAGCTATCTGCTAGCAGCTCGGCATTCCCTCGTCTCATAGCATGAGAAGCCTCCTGCTTCATTATTATACATATGCAAATAAAGCCTAGGTCCAGGCGTATTCACTACAGATCATTGCTTTTATGAACACAGTCATACCAGCTTCAGATTTGTGGAATCAACTTAAAGGAACGGTTCACCTAAAAACAAACTTTGTCATTGTTTAGTTATCCATATGTTGATGCTGCTCCTTTTCATACAATGAAAGTGAATAGTGATCAAAGGCTGTCTAGCTCTAACAATAACTAAAAACACTATAAAAGTATAAAAACATTATATGATAGTTAGTTTAAGATAGAGACCAGAATTTTATTTAATGAAAAAATTCCTTTGCACTATAGGTCTGACAAATCATTTGCATGTTTGAAAATGCACATTGACTTCTTTTATTTAACAATATATGCCAACATGAATGCGATTTTCAAGCGGCCTTAAAATACTTCCAATATATAAAATCTTATAATAATATATTTGAATCTTGTCCGTAGCCTTTATCCACTTTCATTGTATGTTGTTTTATTGTGTGCTTTAACTTCACATAGACAGTAACAGGATCTGTCCATCAAAAGCAATGACAGCTGCAATGAAAATGTTATTAATTGTAGGACTCCCACACTGTTTTAGTAACAGATACATTATCTCAATGATATGTATGTTAATGTACAGGAAGAGATTCATGCAGTGGACAGTCAACAAACCTTGTTATTCAGATTAGTTATCTGACACCAGTCATAATATTCATAATCACAATGTTACATCACAACAATTAATAAGTTACATTTTAAATCCTACATTTATTGTATAAACCTGAGGCTGACCAAAACATTAAACAGCTTCCTTTTCATGTAGTAACTCATCAATAGTCTCTCTGAAAATCCAGTAAGTTTCAGCCAGGCTATTTAGCCATTCTGTAAATAGAACATAATGCTATTGGAGCCCTTTACTCAATGGACCATGAAGCTCCCTCCAGCCTTGGTGAGGAAAGTATGCCTGCTACACTGGGTATATCACTAAGTAGAGACATCAGAGCCCAAGTGTAAACATCATTTGGACACTGCAGTTTTTCCACTCAAATGGGTTTGATGTTGATGAAGAGAGACCTCCTTTGAAAGTGCAACGATCTGCACTATGGATGATCGATGCTGCTGGGAATGGACAGTAATTATTTGTGTTGCTGAGTGGGGGTGGCTGTGCCTAAAGAGATGGAGCAAAGTTCTCTGTTTTTTATCGTATCTATCTAACCACCGGCCTTTTGATCCAGCTGATAGTCAGACTGTAAAAGCAAATCCAGGAAAACAGCAAATGTGGCTTGTGTTGGGTTGTTTTTTACGAGGCACAAAAGGCTGCCGGTTTTTATGGTGATGCTGTAGTGATTCTAACTACAAACCTAGAAGAGTTGCATTTTAGAAGTAGCATCCAAATGTATTTCATTTATGCAAATTGCTAGATATTATAAGAAACGTTATCAGTAGTTCCAAGAAATTATTAAATAATAACAAAAATCAACACAAATAACAAACAAAAGGAGCTGTAACAGAACAAAGAGACAAAGTAAAAACAAACCAAGTCAATCTGATGAACATGCCAACATCATTACTAATTTAGCTTGAAAACCCAATCTTCACATGAATGGAGAGAGAATGCCCCATTGCTCAATAACCTGATGGGAAATTGAAAGGAAACTTCTGTGCTCCCGTACAGAGCCGTCGCATTTCCGTACAGAGGTGCACATGGTTGGCAGGTACTGTCATCTGCTGGTGACAGAGTGTGTTTTTCTGCTTGAAGAAACATCTCACGCTTATATCTGCAAGGGACAAAATATAGATTCTGCCTTGAGAGAGACAGAAGCTGTGTTTTCTCTACTGGGTCATTTCAAGCATGCAAGGGTCACTTTATGATAAAATGCAAAAATCCAGTCAATTTTATTTAATCAGCTGAAATGGCAAAGTGTTTTCCAGATCATTAATCAAGTGCTCCTTCACAGAGGGGGCTTGTCTGCCAAGGCGGACTGACTCGGCTTTCTGAATAAAAAAAAATAAAAAAAAATCAGAATTCACTGCAACGCAGTCATTTCACAACAGAACCAACATCATTGCTAATGAGTGAAGCCACACTGCATAGCTAAAGGACAATATAAGAGAAGTACTTGCTTTGTTTTGTGTTTCTGTTGCTTTTGAAGGCAGGTTTGTCATTTAGTGTGTAGACCATGGATATATCTTGAAAGATCTATCTATCTATCTATCTATCTATCTATCTATCTATCTATCTATCTATCTATCTATCTATCTATCTATCTATCTATCGCTCTCTCTCTCTCTCTCTCTCTCTCTCTCTCTCTCCGTCTGTCTGTCTGTCTGTTTACATGTCTGAAGACAAACACCCTTTGCTTATTTTCTTTTCTGCATTTTACTTCTGCTCTGTGACAAATTGCTTGGAATGAAAATTGATCTGTAAGTTGCTTTAAATAAAAGCCGCTGCTGAAAAATAAATGTAAATAATATTTTACAAAGAACGCACAAAAACGAAAATAATAATAATAATAAAGGAAATATGCAACAACATCAGTTTGATTACACACAAAGATTTTATGTCTCTGTCAAAGATCTCATGACCAAAATGGCAAGCGCTGACGTTCCATCTCATCAACAAATATATAAAATGTGAAAGTGTTTTATGATGGAACAGAATGATCTGTATTACCTTTTTCTTTTTTATCTCCACCTTTATTTTAAATGTTTTCTTTCAGCACAAGCAAACCATACTGGAACAACTAAAAGCACCAACTTCAAAATCACGCAGCCACATCTCTATGGGGACCCTTAAGTGAATATAATTGCACCCAATGCAAGGCAACAGCTTGGATCAGTAATAATAGTGTTTTTGCACAAGTGCTGTGCCAAGGCTAGGGCCATTCCGGTCCTAGCAGTCTCTCCTTCTCTACTCCAATTTGATCAGAGCTATTAAAGGCAAGATAACAGAAAATCAGCAAGGCCCTAAAATAGAGCAGAGTACACAGTGGAGGATTGTCGTCTGTGTTAGTCTTCTGGCTGTGAAATGGCTGCTGCTACACAGTCCAACATTTCATCTCTGCTTTTTATGTTGCTGCTTCGAAACAGGTGCACATGTGTTATTTAAAACTGAAGTTTCTTTGATGCCTCACGCTGTATGTGTAGCTTATTGTGTTTTTCAGAGGACACTACTCCTAAGAAAGTGAAGATACAAACAACTGCTACAAATGGCATTCTAGGCCAGGAGAATATTTAAAATTTTTGAAAAAAAATCAGTTACACTTTACTTTAAGGTGTCCTTGTTGTGTAATTATAAATGTAAGTACTTTTTAAAGTTATTTATTTTAGAAATATTAATTAACATTACTGTGTACTTCATTAACATGTAATTTCTATTGGGTTAGGGTTATGCATAATTTGCAGTTAATATTAGAAAGTACATGCAAGAGTACATGTTTCATACAGGCATAATTGTACTGTACTTTTTGACCCAATTAGTAGCTGTAGTGCTATTTTTAAAGTGGTCAAAGGTTGCCTCTGTGCAGGTGCATAAAAGCTCACCTTCAAACTTCACAAAAGCAGAAAAACAGAGAAAAACTTCATAATAATACCTCACAACACCATAATACAGTATCACACACATTCATCAGACTCGTCTGAAACCCTAAGTGGCCACTCTGAGAAAAGCTTCTGCATTTTTTTTCAAAATGGCCCCTGGGAATTCTAAATACTACCCACTCATATTCCATAAAAAAGCAAAGTATGAGTAACATTATCCATCTAAAGCAGAAAGACAGAGATGTTTAGATCCCATTTTGTTAATAGCATATGGATGGTATGGTTATGTTATTATCCCTTTGTTGTGCTGAGCCGGGGACCATTGCCGCCATGGAAACCTCAAAAAGCATTAGCATACCTGGCTAATATTTCTGTTATTGAGGAAGGTTAAAAGCCCAATTGCATAATGCATCACAGTTAGCTGAGAGCTACCGTTTCGGATTCTTTACACATAGTGCTTTTGGTTTCTCGCAAAGACCAACTGGACTTAAAAATATCTCAACTACCGCTGTATCTTTTGAAACATACATGATTAGGGGTTATTTTTCATACAAGAATATGAATCAATCCACATTCTGGATCACAGACCTTGACTAAAAGAGACCAAACAAAGATGTCTACAGTAACTTTATAGTAACTCTGCCCTGCTTAGATGGGGAAAGAAGAGGCTGAGGTCTGTATTGCTGCATAGGAGTAAAGTCTGAAAATCTGGAAATCAGAAAACACTTCACCACTTCATCTCCAGCCCCTGAGCAAGGTCAGACTCACTGAGTGCGTAATAAATAGGAGCCAGTCCAAGAGCCATTATCTTGCCTCCATTGCGCGAGGAGTGTGGTGACCTGGCATTCTAACAAATGGAGGGGAAAACTCGGCCTGGAGATGTAAATCCCTCCTCCGGTTCCCCCATGAATAGTATTGCTCAGAGGCGGTGACCCGAATGGGAGTGTACCACCCAGATCAGAAATGACAGGGGAGGGGAAGACAGGGCTCCCGTCAGTGGAGGAAAGGGTGTGTAAAAAGAAATGATGATTAGGGAGAATAAATGAGATGTCTTGCTGAGCAAAATATTACCATCAAACGACATCCTTGGTTGGGGTTTGAGTGACAACCAGCATGAAAAATGCGGGATGCAGGGTAGCAGTCGGCTTGTGTTCTTTATTTGTCCCTGCGTGGGTGAGCGACAGCGAGAGAGAGAGTTACTTTTATCTTGGTGAGAAACATCAAAGAACTTAGTTTCATGTGGGAACTATTGATTGTAGGATGTGTTTTGATCAACACTAATACAGTACATGAATGTATAGCTTTTAGTAGACAGGAGATAATAAAAAACCTTAAAAATGTGAAACTCAATCACTGCATCCTGACTGCATTCATCCATTTGAGACATCTGCCTCTTAACACTCAATATTCTATTATTATTGACCTTTTAACACTGCTGTACAGTCTTGGGTCTGGGGAATAACTCAAGGTGCTCAAGCTCAGCTTGTGTAAAAACAAAAAGCTCAAGAGACTCTTAAGAATTTGTTTAGGATGGCAGTAAATTTTTTTTTTGGTTTATCCAGCTCAAATCCATTTGATTGTAACTGCAGAATAATTACACTGACAAAAGTGGGGTTGTAATTCTAACAAAAAAAAAAAAAACATCTAATGTTTTGGTTTGAAAACATGTTCAAAAACAGACAAAAAGTTTCAAATACTCAAAAAGCTGATGCAAACAGTTGACTTAGTTTAACTGAGTAAAACAGGCTCAATTTTTAATACTATATATTTCTTGGTTGCTCTTTCAAAGTCTGGGAGACTTCATGGTATATTATATTTGATTTAAATATTAAGAACTGGTATGAACTCAGTATGAGCATAAAGATGCATTGGTATTTCGGCAAATCTGAGCTCAGTTTGCGGCACTATTTACATCTCTACTGAAATTAAAGACACATGCGATTACAACAACGTCAATGTTTTGACATAGAGGTACATTATGACATCTGTCTTAGCATATTTGGGAAATTCGTGCATGTCCCTTTGTTTAGTATTGCATTAACCATTTACAACAAGTAATCCTAGTTTTTCATTATGCTGAAATCTCCCCCACATTTCATTTAACTATCCTTCAGCATTGAGCTGTAGTATCTTGACCATATAATCCCTGATATAAAAATCATTATGAATTTGTCCAGATGTATATTATAGAGATGCTTTTTCATTCTGAGAAAACTGTCACATTGTGGATTACACCCTCATAACCTGATGGCCTTCAGGGAGTCTTAGACCTGTTTAAATTGATTTCATACATTAAAAGCCATTTAGTTATTAGATGCTTTGAAGAATGTGATTGCAACAGATAGGAGCAGTTTAGGAAGGAATTAAAAAAATGGCTAAAATCTCTGGATTTTGTGCAGCTGTAGAGGAGCAATATGCAGATGGGTTTCATCCCAGGAATTAGCAGAGCTGCTCTGTTGCCCTCTCTATTTGTTATTAAATCCAACCAAGAGCTGCTGCGAAAAGTGCATTAGGAAGTGCATTAAACCACTTCATGACACATTTATGGCATTTTCCTCACTTTTGATTTGTGTTCTCCGACATGAGTGGAACTTCCCACCATGTGACTGCAGCTGGAGTTGTGCCAAGGACAGCACAGAGTGGACATGAGTGAGATGTATGAGACCATCAGTACTGTGTTCAGTGAATGACATAGGAAAAGCTCATCTGTATTCAAGAGTTTCTTATGGACAGGTATTTTTCTATAGGTGAGACAAATCACAAACAAGATCTTTTCTCTATGTAAACATTAGATGGAGAGCAAATGGAAGCCGTTTAAAATGTGCTTGGATGCCAAGATACTATAGACTGCAATTAGAAGTCATGGATTTTAAAATAAACTCTAAAAAAAAACAACTTGAGCTATGAGCTATGCTATTCATGTTAATCCTATACGGCATCTCTTGGCTCTAGTTTCTTTTGGATTTTTAAAAGAAAGATCTCCGGCAACAATGATACTTCAATGAAATGAGATTTGAAAGAGTAACCTATGATGAATAAAATTTTTCTATGGGCAGATCTGTAGCTGTAGGTCAGCACTGACAGTTTTTAAACCATGCACAATCATCCTTGAATTTAACATAGTAAATCAACTAAATTAAGGTTCAGCTTCAAATAGATCCAGAAAGCAAAATACTTTAGTAACTATCACATAGAATTGGTGATAACACAGTTTCCTGTCATTTATCTTGATGGACTAAAAGAAAGATAGAAGGATTGCCATGTAGTCTGGCCTTTCTGATGCTATCATGCAAACAGCCTCTGTAAGGGCTGTAGAGAGACTATCACCTTACACCAACAGTGCCTGACAATAGATTGTGGCTGGACTGACAAGACCTTAGGGAAGATTTGATGGCCTTTGTCACCATATGGTTTCAGTTGGGGCCTACTGTTCACCTACAGAAGCATCACAGAAATACAGAATAGAGATCTTGTATCCTTTTTTTTTTTATTACATAGTGCAGAACCCCCCCAAAATGTAACCCATATATACTCGGTACATTCATATTAGCTTAGTTGCCCTGGCCAAAAATCAAGAGTTTGCAGATGGTACAGGCTTTGTCATTAAACATTCAATTTTTCTGTACACTGGTGTGTATATGCTCAGGATATTCATTATTCTGCTTCATTTTTTAGACCAAGGTCAAGAGTAATATGAAAATAAATGCAAAAATCACAAGGAGATTGAAGTGGAGCATTTTTGATCTCTCCCCATGCAGGCTCTCTTATCATGGTAGGAAGACCCACAAGCCTTTGGTTTTTCCTCTCCCTATTATAGTGTAGTTGTTCAGAGGCTTCTTAAGGCTTTTGGAGGTAATGAATACCTCTTGAGCCGGTCGAGAATCTCCTCCATTTACTGTTGATTGTGTCTGCGGAGGTTCATATGAAGTGCCGTCAAATTACACGCTGTGTTATACATATCGAGACGCATGCAGAATCTGTGTATGCCCCTTGAAATGCAGAGGGAGCTGATTTTAAGACAAGGTATGCACTCGCTCCAGTTTATTCAGCCCCAAATCCTTTGACTGGATTACTGTTATTAGAATCTTGGCCACGCATGCTGTGATTGAGAGCTAATCTACAGAATCACAGCGGGCGGAGACACAAAGAACAAGAAGAGTGATGTCTAATCAAGCCACTGTACCTGCAGGTTATGACCACATACACTAGGGTTTAAAATAAATCTTTGCCTACATAGAATATTTGTATCTATAGGTCGCTGCTGTTTGAGCATATA
>JAZGTK010011482.1:0-15579 GCA_036877625.1 Ambastaia sidthimunki | reverse complement strand
GGGGGGGTCTCATGTGTGTCTCTCTGTTGCAGGTACGAGTGGCAGGGGAAGATTGAAGAAGACAGTGAAGTTCTGCTGGTGAGTCAGTGTGTCACACACACAGTTTCTTGTTGATAACAGACGTGGTGGAGAAATGCAGCAGATCCAGCAGCCATGAAATACATTTAATACAAGCAGTGAAGTATAAAAACAGAGAGTTTAAAAACTTTAAACAAATACATTTAATAATTCAAACAAATAAAATAAAAACATGATGTACCTTGACACAGACGTGTTTAAACAGCAGGTTTTATTTTTGCTTTGTGGTTGCATTGACAGAGAGATGTGACATCAGTGCTGGTCTCAGATCAGTGTTATGGGATGTTTAGACTTCTCTGTATTAAGTGACGTATGAAAAATGAAAAGAATGCTGTTCATATAGTAACACAATGCTGATGAGCATTTGATTAGAAAATTGCATTAACTTCATTTTTCAAAGGTTGTTTTAGATTTTTGTTAGAAATGTAAACCAGCAGTGAAATCTAAGTCAGTGAGTGTCAGTTTAGTGTTAGTGAAACCCATCAAATTTCTTTTCAGATGATCAAGACAAGAAGTTCAAAGGTTCCTGCTCTTGCTGAATATGTGAGGTATCACTCAAGTCTCCTCGTTTTGTTTGTTACCAGCGTTGTGTCAGAGCTGCACCTCTAGTGGCATCAAGTGGAATTGCAGTCAGTCTGTTTGAGCAGGTTGACTGGTCAAAATAACATTGGCCATGCCAATAAAGTGAGTTTGAGGTGGGGCAATTTATTGACCAACCAATGGCATAATTTTGTATCTAGTTTGCTCCCAATAGTGCTGCACAGATGATTTACCTTTAATCTGCATCCGCAGTCTGCACTTGTTCACTAGATAGTGTGACATGAGTGATGGTGTTTGTTGTGCAGGTCAAATCATCCCTATGAGGTGGCAGAGGTCATCAGTCTGCCGATCGAACAGGGAAACCCGCCGTACCTGAAGTGGATTGGAGACACAGTACCAGAGTGATCAGCTGTTCAGGGTCCGATTCACACACGCCACTTCAGGCTGTTCAAAGCCTCTTAGCATTTTCCTCCTGGGAAAATTGAATTACAGCTTATGTTTCCTTAATTTGATTGGTGTTGGTCTCAACAGTAACATTTATTTTTCTGGATATTACATTCTGGATTGAGCAGAAAGTCAAATATTATTGATGATGCAGAAAAACGTTTCGTTCCAAGATCGTTTGCTCCTGTGCTGTTTGTTCTTATCATGGGTGACTATTAGTTTCATGTATTCAGATTTTTATTCAGCACAAAATATTTGTTTGCAGTGTATTAAAGGCATTAGGGCGGCTGTCAATTTAACATGTTAATTCTGTGTCATTAATTCTCAAGAAAAGGATTATGACCTTTAGTGTTGTACTTGTACTGTTGTAGTGTTGTTTAGTGTCCATTTTTATGTTTACATGCAGAGTTCAAAACCGTCTGTCTATATGTACACGAGCAGCAATGAAAGAAACGAAACATAATAAAACAGAAATAAAATAAACAGTATGTTAAGCTATAAAGTCCCTTTTTGTAACGTGTTCAATGTGTTTGTCTGACACAGTTAATTGCAGTTAGTTAATCGGGGTGTAACATTAAGAAGGTTTTCGATCATTTGACAGTACATCTGTGTTTGTTATTTACTGTACATCTGTGTTTCTGGTGCAGTTTTTTCTTAAAGCTCTCAGGACCCCCACCCAAAAAAGCTGATGTTAAAGGATGTAATGTTTTTTGTTGGGCCCACACAAACATCTGAACACAGTACACATTACAAACATCACACACAATAAGCACTGCAGCTTGGAGAACTGTAGTGTTCATTTTTAACTGAACACTTTATGAATATAAAGGCCTGTCTGACTGAAGAAAGATATTTGCTCTGTGATCTGAGTGTATTTTTGCAGGGTAGATTTTTCTCTGGAAAAATGTTTTGTTTGGCAGTGTTGAATGGACAGTGTCAAACGTGTTTAACAGTCATGAATAAAGCCATTTGTTCTCAGGTTCATTTTTTACACCCAGGTTTTTGAAAACAACAGCTGTGTGTTCAGAGTTCAGACTGATGGAACTCGTCCATCCACACCTCCGCTAGCTTCATCACTGCAGCCGTTCCGTGTGGCCCTTCAGAGTTTCGTCATCTCATTAGTGCTGTCCACATTACAAATAACTGATTTCCAGAACTGAGTTACCGCTGTTCTCTGGCAGGCTTTTACGACATCTTTGTGATCCATTGTGGATGGTTGCAGGTTCAGGGGTCAGGCTGATGGAGTGTTCACGTCCTCCATCCACAGTGTTGCTGGTGGCACCTGTGATGGCATCCACCTTCCCAGTGTCATGCTGGTACTTGTTTCTGCAGAGCTCCATCTTCTCATCAGCATCTTCCATGTTCAGTTTCTTCACGTCCCCAATCTCATTGTCTTCATCTGCTTTCAGATGCTCTCTGGGGTCGAGTTCTCTACAAATCTCCTCCAGCGGTAAAGCGACCATTCCCGTCCCCTGCTGCTGATCCTGGTTCTCCACGCGTCTGGATGATCGACACAGCGCTTTCCTGAAGCCTCTTTTGAAGTTATCAGAAAGGAAGCCGTACAGAATCGGGTTGGCACAGCTGTTGGCGTAAGACAGAACCACCACAAAATAATACAGACCACGAAACTCTCCTGGGAGCAGCACCAGCAGGTTTATGATGTTTAATATGTAAAATGGCAACCAGCAGAACACAAATACCGCCACGACAATCACAACCATGCGTGTGATTTTGCGTTCCGATTTCCTGCGTCGAAGAGACGTGGCTCGAACCCTGCGGCCGGAGCTGCGGACTTTCACCACGATCAGTAAATAGCACAGACATATGACCATCAGTGGACCAAAGAATCCAACGGTCGCCGTATAGATGATGAAAGTTGCTTTCCAAACCTCTGCCGGCTCAGGCCACACAATGCTGCAGTTTCCATCATCTTGTAGAACATCTGCAAACACCACCACAGGCAGGACAACCACAAAGGAAACTGCCCATATTGTGCCATTCACAGCTTTGGCCACGTGAGGCTGGCGACACCTAGAGGAGCGGAGGGGATGCACTACAGCCAGGTAACGGTCAATGCTCATCACAGTCAAACAGAAAATGCTGGTAAACTGGTTAATCGCATCCACGGTCATAACCAGACGACACATCAGGGAGCCAAAGGGCCAGGACAGGAGACTGTTTTGGACAGCCAGAAAAGGCAAACCTAGCATGAAGAGTTCGTCTGCAATGGCCAGATTCAAGATGTAGATGTTTGTAACTGATTCGGTTTGAGAATATCGCAACACAATGTGGATCACAAGAGTGTTTCCAATCAGGCCAACAACACACACAGTGATGTAGACCAGAGGGATGAGAATACCTGCAACGTCTGACACATAAAAGTCACTGTTAGTCGAGTTCTGCAGAGATCTGTCCAGGAGAAACTCGTTTGGAAAGAAAAATGGAGGGAATGTTTGGCTGGGACCCGACACATTACTCAACTCGTCTGCTCCTGAGGGGTGTGAGATGAAGCTGAGAATGTCAGTGGATGTCTTTCTGTGTATCTCCATTAGTACAAGATCAAACTGACCTCAGCAGCTGCCCTTCTGACCTGTAAGTGAGAAAAGACTGATTATAACAGCTCCTTCTACTGTCCTAAAGGAATTTATATGTAAAGGACCTCAAAGAAAACATCCTTTTAGCTAAAAATGAATGTTTTCTTATTTTCATGTGAAACAGAAAAGAAGATTGCATGTGTAGAATAGTTTTATATGTACAGTAAACACACATTGAGCTGTCTTCTGAAGCTTTGAATGAGGAGAAAATTGAATTTGTCTTCACACAGTAATTTTTATAGTGACACATTCATGGTGATTTTTTGATAATTGCATAAGAAGGGGCTGAATTAACATTTTGAGTGTTTCACGGAATCTCACACGAGCTTATAATGACACGAGGGAACTATTCCTTAACTATTAACAGTAAAATAAAGGGCAATTAAATGTTTACTGACAATGTGACATTTATTGTTTCTAGGTAATCATTGACTTACAATAGCCAATATGAAACCTGGAGCAGAAATTGAGCGCCTCGGCACACAGGCACGCCTGATGTAAACATCACGTGATCTCTGCGTTTCTACACCCGACCGAGCAGGAAATGAGAGGTGAGCCACAGAAGGGTGTGTGATTAGAGAGAACGGCTGTTTGTTTTTGTCAGATGCGCTTCAGTGACGTCCTTCTGTCAGCCGCACACTGCGCCTCTGCTAGCGTACTAATGAGTGCTAATTAGCCCACCATTGCTGAGGCTGTGAGATGCAGCGAATGAGCGCATGGCTGAAAGTACGAACCACTTTATTAGGCATGCAGGAAAAAAACAAAGGGATTTTATACAGGGCTTAAACCTGTGTGACATTGGCTGTTTGTACCTCTACATCTTTCCTGTTAAATAATTTTTATCTGATGTTGGGAGTTGTGGTGTCTTGTATGAAAGTGACACCAATTACAAGCAATTCAAAGTCAGCGGGTCATTATTTTGCCTGTTTGTCAGGAATTGTGATGCAAAAATGATTTTTGGGATAAATTCACTTGTCTCAGCAGCTTTGATGTTATGAGAACATCAGAGATGTGCAGAAATCAGATGTGTTATTTAAGGGTTTGCTTGTTACAGCTAGCATAAAAACATAATGCATCTGCCACTATGAGGCAGAATTGTGTTGTGCCTCATTATGTATAATGCATTGTGACACACACACACACACATACACAGTGTTCCAGCTTTGCATTGTGGGAGTTTAGATGATTTCGATGGTGTGGAAACAGATCATATGAATCAGGAATGTGAATGAGACTGAGGAGCAACAGTCAGGGCTGCTGTTTCAGAGGATCAGTGAATATATGAGTCTTTTGAAAACACGCTCATTTTGGGGGGAATTATGGCTTTAAATGTATGTTGAGGTGAAATGTCTGTTTAAAGCTGTTTAGCTCAGCGGTTTAACTGATGATTATTGTGCTTCATTCACCTCAGATAATGAACAACACACAATCTCCCTCCCTGATGTTTGTGTGTGTCGCTTTTGTTCTTTTATTGTCTTTCAGATGCTGCTCAAGTTGTGCATTCACAGCGACAAGAGGCCGAGCAGAGGTGTTTGTCTCATTGTTCCTTATTCTGGATGAGTGTGTGATACTAGTAACTGTACTGCGTGAGATTTGTTGGGCACACAAACACACAACTGCACACACACACACACACACACGATCAGAGGCCATGAGCAGGTTTCCACTGTCATGGAGAATTTGAAACTGTGATTTGCAGGCCTGGAAAGGTCACGAATATTAATAATTCCTTGTCAAATAGGAACTGTGATGTAACATAATCTTCTGAAATCTCTAAATGATTTGAAAGAACCTTATCCAGTAATCGCAAATCAACAGAGTCACGTTTATCTGACTCTCAGTGTTAAGCAGCGTGTTAATGATGTTGGAGGTGTTTGTGTGGTGCTGAACGGAAATGTTTTTACTCTGATGTGATGTGTGAGAGAGGCGGTAGTTACACTCAGAAACCCTCAGACACATTTAAACACACTGACTTTCGTCTTTTTGCTTTTCTCTGGAAAGGTCAATAGAAGAAAGAACATTTATCTATTTACATCAGTCTTTTACAAAAGTGTGTTTATATTGATCAAGTCGTGATTACGAGTTCGGACTCGGACTGCTACAGTACAAACCTCTGAATGAAAGTCACGGGTTTGTAACACCTTTTATCAGAGTTTAGAATGACATGGCCAGTCCAAATAAAATGAAATATTCATAAGCACAGCTGTATATTGTCTTTGTTTTGAGTTCACCCGCCTCCACATCTCAACTGTGATTGGTTGTTTTGTATGTCAGACAATCCCTGCATCCCAATTTACATACTATTCCCGGTAAATAGTATTTAAAAAAATGTGAATAAATGTGTAGAATTGATCGCAGCATGTTGAAGTGTGTGTCCTTTAAGTACCTGGATGGTCTAATATTTCCAGTGAAAAGTGCAGATTCATGAACACTCACGGCTGATATTACCCACAATTCATCACGAGAGGCTGAAGCTACACTGAATAAATCAGATATGTGATGCTTCACCCAATTAAGAAGCTAAACTATATAGTGAACATTACATTAGAAATAATGAATGAAGAAATGCTTAAATTAAGTGAGCAGTTGTATTTTGTTGTGTGTGATTGTTAACATCATAGTGTTGCCTGGGCAACAATGGTCACTTCCATTATGTGTCAGTATGTCCCAATACTTGCATACTTATTTGCTACACACTAAAATGTATATATGTTCCAATAACCAAAACAGTACATACTTTTAGGGTGTAGTGTAAGTAAGTGGATTGGGATGTAGCAAACCTGTTTAAGTGGCAGTTGTTGGTTTAGAAGTAGTTGCTGTGTGAAGAAGACTAATCTGAGATTAAAAACAGAAGAATGAATGAAAACTGAAAGCCAGTGTCAAATTGATTGTGAAAAGTGTTTGGTCTCTCTTTCTCTCTCTCTTTGTCAGTCTCTTTCTGTCTGTCTGTTGGTCTGTCTCTCTCTCATTCTCTGTCGGTCTCTTTTTTTTCTTTTTGTCTGTCTTATTCTCTCTGTCTTTCTGTCTGTCTTTCTCTGTTGGTCTTTTTCTGTCTGTCTCTTTTTTTCTGTCTGTCTGTCTTATTCTCTCTGTCTGTCTGTCTGTCTTTCTCTGTTGGTCTTTTTCTGTCGGTCTCTTTTTTCTTTCTGTCTGTGTCTTATTCTCTCTGTCTTTCTGTCTGTCTGTCTCTTTCTGTCTGTCTGTCTTATTCTCTCTGACTGTCTATCTATCTATCTATCTCTATTTCTCTGGTTTCTTTCTGTCTGTCTGTCTGTCTGTCTGTCTGTCTGTCTTATTCTCTCTGTCTGTCTGTCTGTCTATCTCTATTTCTCTGGTTTCTTTCTTTCTTTCTGTCTGTCTGTCTGTCTTATTCTCTCTGTCCGTCTGTCTATCTATCTCTATTTCTCTGGTTTCTTTCTCTTTCTGTCTGTCTCTGTCTCTTTCTGTCTTTCCGTCTTATTCTCTCTCTCTGTCTGTCTGTCTGTCTGTCTGTCTATCTATCTCTATTTCTCTGGTTTCTTTCTCTGTCTGTCTGTCTGTCTGTCTCTCCATCAGGTTACATTAGCTGCTGGAGTGTTTGTCAGGAGTGTAATTGTGCTGGTGGAGGATATGTGTATTTTGTTGCTTCTCTGTTGCTCAAAGTGAATAGAGCAGCATCAGTGTGAACAGATGTGCAGGTTAATCTGGATCAATTGAACGTCTGGGAACAAAAGCTCCAGCCATTTTCATCTCACTCAGACGCTGCTATTAAAAACCTCTTTCAGAAAAATGCACAAAAATGTCACGTTATCACAAACAGCTGCAGTAAAAGGCTGATGAATTCATTCATTACAGCTCAATTATTACTGAGCACTCTTAGATCGTTTGAAGCACAAACCATTTCATCTTTATATGAGAGTTCAATACATTTCACTCTGTGAAGAATTAAATCAATCTCATCTGCTTCCATGTTCACATGAAAGTGGTTCATACAATCTCTCCACACGCTTCATGTACAGCTAGAGTTTGTTGTCCATTACCACAGGAAAATATTTCAACTTGTCCCTCAGTTTGTAAAAACAAACAGAAATCATATTTGCAGCACTAAATAACGTGTTTGTGTGGATTACAAGAAGAGCTTTAACAAAAGCCGCACATTTCTGCTTTTAAACTCACACCTGCGTCATAAACTTCAACTGTAAATAAAGGAATGTAAAAGTTCATTAATGTAAACGCAATCAACAGTATGTTACAGATGTTTAGGAGAAAAATGACTCTGCAGAAGACACAAACACATTAAAGTGCAAATATCTCAGCACAGCGTCAAACAGAACTTGCTCAGTCAGTCTGAAAGAAACGTACAGTCACAGTGGTGATGCACACAGTTACTTCACTCTAAATGTGTCATGATGTGAATGTTGTAGAAACAAGATTGTTGTGATGTATTACATTGGCTCTTGTGTCACACAACACTAACAAACTGTTCAGAATCACAAAACTGAAATAAATGTTTTCAAATTCTACATGTAATTAGTTCAGATTAATTCAGAGTAAAATGGAAACTTACCAATAATAAATTTCAGTGTGTGTTTCTCCACCTGCATCCACCACTCTGAAGAATGAAACACACCAGCATGAGGAAATATAGCATCCTGTAACCAGGCAACCAGAGCGATGATGCACTGCGTGTGTGTGTGTGAGAGAGAGAGACAGAGAGAGATGTTAGTCGATTATCCTCCGAGATTCACCCGTGATAAATGGCAGTGGATGTCAGCGCATGTGGGTCAGACAGACCTGGACTGAGATTGTTTGTCTCATATTTGTGTGTTATTGAATGAGCTTATGGTGAGCTAGAACCAAGTGAAGATTTGTCAGAATAATACAGAGAACTGGATAACAGAGAACTGAAGAGAACGTGAGTGGTGCTTACCATGGCAGAACTCAGGCCAGAATATTTCAACACTGTTAACATGTTTTAATACTATGCTAACGTAATTATTCATGATGCTAACAAGTTTTAGTTAGTTAGTAGTTAGCATGATAGATATACTACAATATGGCTTATGCGTGATTTTACGAGATTGCTAGGGTGCTCTGAATGGTTGCTAGGGTGTGGCCAGGAATTTGCCAGGGCAATACCTAAAACCCACTGACAGCCCAAGTCAAATCTGCCCGAGGCAGACAGACAGAGATGTGCATGCAGACCGCAGGCAGACAGACAGAGATGTGCATGCAGACCGCAGGCAAACAGATAGACAGACAGAGATGTGCATGCAGACCGCAGGCAGACAGACAGAGATGTGCATGCAAACAAACAACCAGACAGACAGGCAGAGATGTGCATGCAGACCGCAGGCAGACAGACAGAGATGTGTCTGCAGACAGACAGACAGACAGACAGAGATGTGCATGCAGACCGCAGACAGACAGATAGACAGACAGAGATGTGCATGCAGACCGCAGGCAGACAGACAGAGATGTGCCAAATCATTCAGACAAACATGCTTATCTCATCTGCTGTGAATCTAAAACACTGAATTTCCCAAAATGTTTATGTAAATCATGACTGATTAATTATTACAATGCCACAGGTAACTGTTGTATGGTTTAGTAAGGTGTCTGTCTGGTGCTCTGTGTTTAGCCGGAGTGTTTTCACTTAGGTTGTATACTACTTTGTTGTTGAGTGTGAACCCTATTGTGACAATAAACAGATTGTGTTTTTACAGCAGATGAATGAAATAATGAACAGAACCTTAAAGATTTGCTCAGATTTGTTTCTGTATATAAATGTGATGGGGGAAAATAATATAGTTATTTATCTGATCGTTTTGGTCTATTGCATGTTTCTCAGTCAGTGATTGAACATTCAGGAAACATTTAGAGGCTCTTGGGCTGGTCAGCCTGAACCCCAACTCACCCTGTGATGTTAAACACAGAACTGCTCTTTAACCCAATACATCTGAAGATGCTGTTTTTATTGACTGTTTTAGTCTGAATGCATTTACATGGGTTGCTATGGCGATGCAGTGAGGAGTTCTGCTAATTGAGCTGATTAGTGTTACAGCACTTAATGAACTATTGAAACTGTACGACTTCATTCAGAAAACCCCCCCGCAGCCTGTGAACATTTACATGATGAATCACTGTGGAAGTTATATGGTGTCTCATAAAAACATTGATGTTATTGATACTATGAAACGATGAGAAATTGATGCAGAGCGAGTGTGGAGTAATGATAAAAAGCATTAGTTTGCAGTTAGTTGTAATGGTTAAGGTTAGAGTAAGGGACTAGAGATTTTGTTGATTCATTGTGTCAGTGAATGTCATCACACAGATAGCTGTACAAAGGTGTTTTAGTAGATGTGCACTAGACTGTAGAGTCACCAGTAGAGGGCATCACAGTTTTAAATTAGATGTGGAGGTCTTACATCATGTTTACACAGATGCTGAGCTGAAGATTAGTTCTGGGTTTAGCTGCAGAAGTTCTGAGCGGAAGTTCTTCACTTCTGGTGGGAAAGTGTCGAGCTCAGAGCAGCTGAGCTGAGAGAGGAACTCACACGCCCAGCAACCATGAATCTAATCTTCACAAACTAAAGCTTTCAAACACGCGGCTCCGGTGAAACTGTTTCTTGTAGGAGTCCATAATTTATGCCACAATGACTGAGTGTCAAACAGGTGAGTTTAACCTCAGTTAGATGTTAGATTAGTTTAACCTCATCTAAATTAGACAAACTAAACTCTCCCTGACTCACTGCCACTGGCAAATGGATGAAAAAGTTTTGAAGTTCTTTAGAACAGACTGTTTCTTCTGTTATGTAGATGTTTGATTTCATATAACACAATATTAACAGCAGCATTCAGAGAGACTTTAATAAATGCAGGATAAAGATGGCGAACAAGTTCAGATATAACTCTTCTCTCTATAGATGAACAATAATCAATTTTTTTTAAATGCTATTCAAAAGTGTTGTGTTTGCAGTACAGTACACTGAGATATTCAGACAGTTTGTTCTGATGAATGTAATTATGGCTGTAAATGAACAAGACAAATTTACATGTATAATACAGCTAGTTATACCCTGAGCACTATTAACACATGAACATAGTTTAACAAACGCATCATTGCCAGACAAAAACATTTGATTGCTCAGGAGTTCTCAGTTAATATAGACTTTAATCACATCAAAATATCTATAACTTTTGATGGCTTATTTTGGTGTCTTTGCAAATTTGAGCAGTTTGAGACATTGTAGAGATCTCTGAGATCTGAAAAAATCTTTTATCCCAAGGAGAAACCTTTCAGTTTGTTCTCCATTGAAGAAAATTGAAATTGTTGATATATTAACAGATAAAATGTAGTTGAAATCAAGTTCAGAAAGTTCCCTGTTTTATATTACTATTTTTCTGCAGGTCAGCTGTCTCACACACACAAACTGTATATTTTATCCCCAAACCCTTACAGAAAACTTTTTGCATTTTTCAAAAAGGTATGTTTAATTTCCCTGTGGGGACCGCTGCTCTTTACAGTGTAGGTGTGTGTGTGTGTGTGTGTGTACCATTTGGTCCCGGAATGGTAGAAAAACAAGAACACACCCTAGAACTAACCCTACACACACACACACACACACACACATACACACACAGGGTTCAATGGCCCCCATGACAACAGATTTCCTGTTTCCTAAGCAGAAGAGCTCTGTAAATAGACTCGGCAAACTTATTGAAGCTTATTGTTCAAGTGTTATAGAAGTGTTTAGAAGTGTTATTTTCATGTCTAATAGAAGTGGAAAAGTAAATGGATGACTGTATAACTTTGAGTTATATCAATACTGTGTCAATACAATATCAATACTGTGATATTGTGACATTATGTAAAGCAAAGACATGTTTGCTTTGATGCAGAAATTTTAAAGGCTTAAACACACACACACACTTGATCTGTAGTCTGACACTTCACTGTGTTGTGTGTTAAACCGGACTGGATTGTTAATGTATTGATATCTCTGCCGGTTTCCTCTGTATATCATCACAGTTGAGCTGGACTGGATTGTTAATGTATTGATATCTCTGCCGGTTTCCTCTGTATATCATCACAATTGAGCTGGACTGGATTGTTAATGTATCGATATCTCTGCCGGTTTCCTCTGTATATCATCACAGTTGAGCTGGACTGGATTGTTAATGTATCGATATCTCTGCCGGTTTCCTCTGTATATCATCACAGTTGAGCTGGACTGGATTGTTAATGTATTGATATCTCTGCCGGTTTCCTCTGTATATCATCACAGTTGAGCTGGACTGGATTGTTAATGTATTGATATCTCTGCCGGTTTCCTCTGTATATCATCACAGCTGAGCTGGATCAACACTCACTCACTATCATGTGTGACATGTTCATGTTGATTTGTGTTCATTTCTCAGATTTTACAGAAGACGAGCAGATAGAGCTTGAATGGCTGAAGATGCACAAACAGATCCTGCTGGAGGACATTGAGGTAAGAGAACATGACCAGATACTGAACACCAGTACTGAACACCACCAGCACTAAATATCAGCAGTACTGAACATGACCAGCACTAAATACCAGCAGTACTAAACATCAGCATTATAACACACTAAACATCAGCAGTACTGAACATCACAGCACTAAATATCAGCAGTACTAAACATCAGCATTATAACACACTGAACATCAGCAGTACTGAACATCACAGCACTAAATATCAGCAGTACTAAACATCAGCATTATAACACACTGAACATCAGCAGTACTGAACATCACCAGCACTAAACATGAGCAGTACTGAACATCACCAGCACTAAACATCAGCACTACTGAACATCACCAGCACTAACATCACCAGCACTAAATATCAGCAGTACTAAACATCAGCATTATAACACACTGAACATCAGCAGTACTGAACATCACCAGCACTAAACATCAGCATTATAACACACTGAACATAAGCAGTACTGAACATCACCAGCACTAAATATCAGCAGTACTAAACATCAGGATTATAGCACACTGAACATCACCAGAACTAAACATCAGCAGTACTGAACATCACCAGCACTAAACATCTGCAGTACTGAACATCACCAGAAATAAACATCATCAGTACTTGTTCATGTGTTAAGCTTTATTGGCTTAACTGTAATTGGTGTTTTTGAATCAGACAGTTCTGAAGCTCACAGACAAACAGAGGTGTAAAGAGTACTTAAAGAGCATGCTTGAGTAAAAGATACCTACGGTCAAAATTACTAAATTACTAAAGATTACAAGTGACCAATTTCTTAGAGTGACCACAGCCTTAGAGTATCTGATTTTAACAAGTATTTAATTCTGTTGATTGTTTTCTGATTTGTAAGATAAGCAATCATATTTCTGGGGCATAAAGTAAATCCCGTAAATATCTAGTAGCTTTATATCCTGTAGATGATGTCATCCAAAAGTAGCCAAAAGATACTTATGTACAGTAATAAAGTACATTTACTCAAATACTTCACACCACTGCTGAAATGCTTCATATTTTGCAGAAACTGAAGAAGCAGATTGAAAATGTGATGGCAGATATTCAGGACTTTAAATCTGCAGAAGACACGTGAGTAAATGTCTCGGTGCTTCTCTTCTGTCAGGATTAGTCTGCAGGAGAAACATGTACAGTGACACTTACTGCTGTGTGTTTGAAGTGATGAGATACTCTGAGGGCCACTGTAAGTGTTTTCACATTCACATGCCAGTGGGGTTTAAAATCTGTGTGTTGAGTTTGAACTGAGACGACGTTGAGATAACACTGATACAGCATCAGGACATCACTCTCTGTTTTTGTAGTAAAACACTAGAGAGAGAAAAACGCTTCTGTAGTGGCAAGAAGAAATTCAACATGGACCCTAAGAAGGTGAGTGATGATGGTGATGAAGATGATTTCCGGCTTGTTTGCAGTGTGAGAGGAAGTTTGAGATGATTTAAGAGAAGAAGTGAAAATCTCTCCTACAGACACATTGACAGTCTGTCCACAGGAGATGATGTGTGTCTTACTGTCATTCAGGTTGTTTTTGTGTTGTTTTGGTCAGTGTGTGTGTGTATTTGTGTGAGGTGACAGACTGGAGGTGAGCGGATGGAGATCAGATCTGATCTGATGTTGTCACCTCAGTCTCTTTTCTGTTCAACTTCTTCTGAATGTTTGTGGTTTTTGCTGATACACAAAGAGCGAGACCACCATGAGCTTTTGTCTGAACACTAAGGGGACTAAGGGGATGTTTGATGCTTTTAGTGCATCAAAGTGACACACAGAAACTTATGTAGCATAACATAACAACATCAAACATAATATAAAACATAAGCTAAAGTTTCCCATTCTGAGGAGGAGAGAAGCAATATTTATAGAATCTATAGCAGAAAACCTATAAAAACAGAGGAGGAACTGTGTGTGTGTGTGTGCAGTGTTGTGTCAGTGTGACCTGAGCTGACTGTGGAGGGCTGATGGTTCAGTGGTGCAGATCTTTCTGTGTGACACACATACAGTGTGACTGTTTAAATCTCTGTGTTTCAGGGAATAAAGTATCTGGTTGAAAATGAGCTGCTGAATTGGAAAGCAGAGCCAGTGGCTGAGTTTCTGTACAAAGAGGAAGGACTGAACAAGACAGCCATTGGAGACTTCCTGGGGGAGAGGTGACACACAAACACACACACACATACACAATGACAGTGTGATTATTAATAGATTCATGTAATTATTGTAGTCATTTGAAATGACACTGAGGTCTTGTGTTTGACATCTGCAGAGATGAAATGCACCTGCAGATATTAAAAGCGTTTGTGGACCTGCACGAGTTTTCAGATCTGAACCTGGTTCAGGCGTTACGGTGAGAACACAAATGCTTTACACACACACACACACACACACACACAAATACACAGATACACCTCAGTGGTCTGCTGGCCGCTGTCAAACCTCAACAGAAGCTGAGGTCCAGACGGTTCATGTTGTTCTCACGTGCTCCTCATGTTTCTCAGGCAGTTTTTATGGAGCTTCCGTCTCCCTGGTGAAGCTCAGAAGATTGATCGCATGATGGAAGCTTTTGCCACACGTTACTGTAACTGTAACTCTGGTGTGTTTCAGTCCACAGGTGAGTTCATCAGCGTCTGTGAGGTTTACACAGAGCTGTTTCACAGACATTAAATCTAAATGGGTAGATTTAAATGTAATAGATCTAAATGCCCCTTGATTTAGAGGGCTGTTCCGGTTGTGTTCATGACTTGCAGTGTGTGTTCACTCCTCACCAGTGATGGTTAAATGCAGAGGTCACATTTCGAGTATGGGTTACCATAAATGTGACATGTCACTTTTTTCACTTTCTTAAATGTTGAAATGTTGTTCACTGACTCAATGAAGCTGTTTTCTTAGTGTAAATAAAAAGATGATTGTGGTTGATGATTTTCAGACACCTGTTACATTCTGTCATTTGCCATCATCATGCTGAATACGAGTCTGCACAACCCCAACGTCAAAGATAAAACAACGCTGGAGAGATTCATTAGCATGAACCGAGCAATTAACAATGGAGACGACCTACCTGATGACCTACTTACGGTGAGCAGCCAATCAGCTTCATCCCTCGGTGGTCACATGATCCTCACAAGAGACAGTTACACAAATACAGCTGAAGCCACACATCAGAAACAGTGTTATAATGTGGATTATTAGACTGAAATATTCAGCAGTTCATCAGCTGGTGAAGGTTCTGCTGTGAAAATATGTTTTTTTTTACACACACCTTTAGAATTTGTACAACAGCATTCGTAATGAACCCTTCAAGATCCCAGAAGATGATGGAAATGATCTGACACACACATTCTTCAACCCCGATCGAGAGGGCTGGCTCCTGAAACTGGGTAAATCAAACACTCTTTCTCTCTGTCACTCTGTTATGTTA
>JAZGTK010011481.1:0-15580 GCA_036877625.1 Ambastaia sidthimunki | reverse complement strand
CACCTGACAGTAAGAGAACCAGCTAACACACACACACCTGACAGTACGAGAACCAGCTAACACACACACACACACACCTGACAGTAAGAGAACCAGCTAACACACACACACATATCTGACAGTAAGAGAACCAGCTAACACACACTCACACACACCTGACAGTAAGAGAACCAGCTAACACACACTCACACACACCTGACAGTATGAGAACCAGCTAACACACACTCACACACACCTGACAGTAAGAGAACCAGCTAACACACACACACCTGACAGTAAGAGAACCAGCTAACACACACTCACACACACCTGACAGTAAGAGAACCAGCTAACACACACACACATATCTGACAGGTGTGCTATAGCTTCAGGCTGGTAATAGTTTAATATTTAACAAATGTTCATCCTAAATATGGGTTAATGTACATGTGCCCAGTTACAACTGCATGTTGCAGATGTTTAATTGATAAATCAAACTGAACTATGAGGAGATTTTCAAACAAGCTATTGTATCGTTCAGTTCTCCTGTTTGTCTGAAGGTAACGATGACCCAGAGCGTGATGGATCATCTGGTGGGTCCCAGGAGAAGCTTCAGTCTGAGGGTCACAACCCGTCTGTCGACTCGCCCCGTGACTCAGGCTGCTATGAAAGTAACGAGAATTTGGAGAACGGTAATGACAAGCTTCATCTGTAACTGTTCAGCCCTCCTCTTCCTCATCTCTGCTGTTTCTTCATCTCTGCATGTGCCAAAATGGGCTCAAATGAACCAGGATGACTTCTTTGTGCTCTTCCTGTCTTCTGCTTGTGTTCTCTCATGATGTTTCTCATGATCAGATGAACAGTCCGTGGACTCAAGCTGCTCTCATCCGTCTCAACCTCCCTTTCTGACTTTCACTTCAGTCCATTTCCATTTTGAACAGACAGTTTTTACAATGAGCTTTTGCACTTGCTGAATTTGTGTTTTTACTGTTGCAGTGTAACATTCTGTAAATGGTGTTTATTTGCTTTGATTTAGACAAACAAGTCATAACACACTCTTGTAAATGTTTAAAGCCCAAATGATGTCATTATATTTTGCCTGTGCTTGCGAGACGCAGTTGCTGTTTGTGTGTTTATTTATGTTGTAAAAACAATTGTTGCACAATTTAATTAGACGTGCCTAAAAGTTATTTGTAATGTGCACACATATGAAAGCAAAGTGGATATATTTACAAAAACAATACATTATATTATCAGGTGAACATGAGATATAGTCAAAATGTCTCTAAGGTCTTTAAGAGAATCTTATAAAAACCTGTCAATACAATTTACATAAAGAAAATCAAGTTTTTAGGATTTTCTGCATGATTTTCACAATTAAGCAATTTAACCCCAATTCTTAACATCATTTTTATTTTTTATTTTTGCATTACATTGAGGAAAATTTGATAAACTTGCTTTATTTTAATCTTGAATGTATCCTAATCATGAACACGTGAATGGTCCTGTAACAGTCTGCTTGTTCTTTGTGCAGATTTTAGGGTGAAATATGAAATGTTCTTGACAGGTTTTGACCCGGAAATGTATTTGCAACTGTGGCTGAAAAAAATAAATGCAAAATTCATGTATGCAAATGACCAGTGATGTGCGGGTTTTTTGACTCTGTGTTGTAATGAGTAACCATTTTTTTTCACGTGACTCTTTTAGGCAAAGGCAAAAAGACGCCTCATTTAAGCAGGTCCTCTTCAGGCTTCGAGTCCAGTCACTTTCCCTCCCCCGAGTATCCCACCCCTCCCCTCTGCCACTCCAGCAGGTTCACCCCAAAATCCAGACCGGCTGCACAGCCACTCCTGCAGCCACAGCAGGTAGACTTCACAAAGGATCTTCATCTAGGTAGAAGTCACTACCTGCTCAACAGAAGAACCATTAGCCGTAGATAGACAGTCTAGTGGGACAGACCTTTGGAAGTGCTGCTTCTCCCTAGAGGAACTTCATATGCAGCAAAGTCCAAAAAAAGCAGCTGTACAGCTCAGTGAACCTCAAGCACATCTCACAATTGGTGACCACCCGCGTTCAGTGTGGCAGTGATCAAAGTTCAAGTGAAGGCAACTTGGACCCTGTAACACCTGTCGACTCCAAAGAGCTTGAGTGTAGAGCTCAACCATCCTCTACCTCCATTGACTCTAGTGTTTCAGAGGTGGTGTATGACGAGACATCACACAGGAACCTTTGAAGGATCTTTGTCCAGGCCCACAATGTATGAAACCTTCAGTTCCTCCCAAAACTCTTACATCTCCATTATTAATAAGCAGGAGACTTCCTGTGCCAATAGGGAAGTTGACCTCTGGCCCTGAAGTTCTGCAGCCCACCAGACCACTTATTTTTATGCCTGTGAAGAAAGTTCAGACTTGAGAAATTGACCAACCTGGAAACTTTGGTGGAGAGGAAGTTGTTCTTGGATGGCATTGACCTCACAGAAGAACCGTATTCTGACAAGGTATGTGATGGATCTTGAGGGCTGTGTAGTATTCAGTTGTGTACAAACGTAAACTTTATCTTGTGACTGTATTTTGAACTCATCAAACCACTTGTGTGCTTTGATAAGTGATTGTTGTCATTTTTGCAAATGTGCTTTTAATCTAAAATCATATGAAAGGACAAACTCTTGTGAAGTTCAAGAAACTGTTAGAATTTTTAAAACAAATAAATGTTACCTTTTAAATGTAAATATATAATAGTGTCTCTCACTGGAATAAACACGCAGTTGTTGTAGTTTTTGAGATATATTGGGTAGGTGAAGCCTCAGCTGTCATTCATCTTCATAAAAGTCAATATTCTGAGAAAAATTCTTTAATTTAAAATCTGCAGTTTTAGAGACTGCAAAATTTTGTTTTTTGGATTCTGCATTGTTTGATATTTTGCTGAATGTTCAGATTGATTTAAGAAATATATTTATTTGTTGTATAGGTTGTCCTGTAATAACATTTATTAGCATGTATTTTACTCATATGTTACAGGATAAGAGTTAACACAGATTGTGTGAACTAACTGTGAAAGGTTGTAAATGGACTTTCATCGACAATGTGTTTGAAGCATTAATAAGTCAATCATGTCCCATTTTATCAACGATGCAACCCTATTGTTGTAAAACTTTAGTAAAACGATCATTTGGTTGTCTTTGAATTTTGTATGTATTTACAGCAGAATATCCATTTCAGTTGTAGAATGTGCTAGTTTAAATGAAAGTTAACATTAGTTGAGTTATTACCCCTGCTGGTTGACTGAAGGCTGTGGAAGTGATCTGTAGGGGTTGGAGAATATGTGTGTGTGGAGTTCATGCGTCTTAGGAAACATGAGAATTAGTTGCTCTGAGATTGAACATCAGATGGGTTGAGGATCTCCGTCAGGAGAAAATGATGACGTTCAGAAATCCTCCAGCTTGTAAACGCTTGTCAGGTTACGTGCGCTTGAGGAGCAGCAGAGGAAACTGGCTGGCCGTGATCCTGCTGCGGGTGTCGCGGCGGGATTTTGGCTTGTGTCTGAGCGCTCTCTTTATACTCTGTCTGGGATCTGTGTTGTATCAGCTGAACGGAGGAGCTCCTAAGATTCTGCTCAGCCTCGGTTATCACCTCGGTAGGACGTTTTATCATTATCAGTCGAGAAACAACGGGACGTGCAATTCTATGCATGAAACCTGAACGCTGTTTTTAACGTGTATGTGTTTGAAATGTATCGTAGCTGAGTGTTTGAAAACATACCAAACTATTGCTAAAGAAGAGCCTTTGTTACATAATATTAAATAGAACAAGTCTGATGATTGTTCATTTAGAAGTGTTTCTGAAACATGTTGCAGTACTGCAGTGCTGTTCTCAGATCAGCTGCATCAGGTTCATAAAGAGGTGATTGTGTCAGAGTTTGAGTCTATAGGTTAGTTGTGTTATTCTTGGCTTCAGGTTCTGCTCTGGAGACCTGCCGGTACATTCCACACGAGTCCATATAACGTCCAGGAAAAGAGTTTAGATATGAGTTTAAAGTTTAAATATGAGACTGACAGACAGATGAAGTGATGGTGAGACGGACAGTGTTGCTGCCTGTCACATTCTCTGAACTTTTAATTCATGAAACGTTTTTAAATATTGATACTGTATAAAACAGTGCTGCACACACACATATATAAAACGCAAATGAAAGATAATTATTCATTTTGTTAAAACTGTCAGGATTGTGACTTTGAGCTTTACAGTAGTTCTCATGTAGAGAACATTACTGTACATACAGTACATACTGAGATCTTAATACAGCCTTGTGTAAAACAAACCAAATATAAATGATTTCATTCAATGCTTTCTATCGTTTCATTATTAATTGAACTTATTGTTTGCAGGGAGATGTACTGATGACAGTGAGTCTGTAAGTCCTAGAGTAAGAGTCTTCATCACTGCATGTCACAAACTATAAAACTCATTTAATGTCATTTGTGATTAAAACACTTTCTCAATCCTCAATCATTTTGTGCTCCAGTGTGATCCAATAGATGCCTGTGTATTTATTTCATTATGCTGTGACCGATCAGTAAATACTGTAACTCTGCGGCAGGTTTCATCTTTTCCCAGTCAGGTTGTGTACAACAGAGTGGGGAAATGTGGAAGTCGCACTATTGTGTTGTTGCTGCGTATCTTGGCAGACAGACATCAGTTCACACTCGTTTCCTCTGATATTCACAACAAGACCAGACTCAGCAAACGAGAGCAGGTGAAGAAATCCGCACTTCTGATAGCGCACAATCGCTCATCCTCCTGTCTTCAGAACGTGTGCGCAACTTTAACTATTCTTTCATTCTTGTGTAGGCGAATCTGATTCGAAACATCAGCACAGTTGCTCAGCCTTCTCTCTACACCCGACATGTACATTTCCTCAATTTTAGCAGGTAAGCTGAGAGTTTATTAATAGCCAGTTGCCTATAACAAACAATGTAGAAATGATAAATGTTGTAATGTTGTTCTGGAGTCAGATTCAGAGCAGAAGAGCCCGTGTACATCAACATCATCAGAGATCCAATCAGTCGATTCCTGTCCAGTTATTTCTTCCGCCGGTTTGGTGACTGGAGAGGAGAGGAGAACCATGTTGTTCGCACACCAGGAATGAAGGACGACGAGAGATATTTAGTAAGAGAAAGTCTGAAGAAAATGGGAATGATCTGAGTCTGTGCAGCACATCACAGTTTCTCTGTTCGTGTTTCTGCTGCTTACTTCACTAAAAAACTCATTAGATGAAGGTTGTTAATGAACTGTTTCTAAAAGAACCAGCTCAGTTTCTCATGAATGCCTCCTTCACAGCTGCATGAGCAGACTGTGTTTATTACACACAGTCTATATTTAGTGTGAAAGCGACTGCTGCCGCTTCCAGACCATCATTAGTGTAACGTGGTGATCGTTCATTTTCACAAGCAGTTTATGTGCTCATAATGTCATAAGCCAAATACAACATCTGTGTGTAAAAAAACAGCATCAAACTGTTCACATTGAAAAAATGTAAATGGTGTTTACCTGTGCAAAATTTGCCATGATGTTTTTTCATTCATCTGCCAGAACTTAGTTTTATGCTGAATGCTTAGCTTTTATTTGTTCAGTGGCAGGAAATATCCAAGTGTGGGTCTTTGGTCAAAGATATGTTACATAATAAATGAATGAAGACTAAATGAATGCAGATTCCTGTGGATGAAGATATAATCACACGTCTGTTCTCTCATGATTTAATTACAGCTCTGTGACTGTAAAACTACATCTAAATGTGTTAAATAAAATTATATTCATGTGTAAATATTGTTTCCTTTTGGTTAAAGGACATTAACACATGCATCTTGGAAAACTACCCAGAATGCTCCAATCCCAGACTCTTCTACATTATCCCATATTTCTGTGGGCAGCATCCTCAGTGCAGGTGAGACACACTTATACATCACTCCTATATCTTGAATCAAAACAAATGATTGATGACTCATAACTGATTGAGACTCAAAATCATTCTTTGGTTTTCAGCATGTTTTCTAATGATACATGGAATTAGCATGTACATGTAGCATTTGCTATCAAAAGACTCGACTTAAACTTTACAAACTGAACACGACTGATCAAACATTTTGTTAGCTACCAAACTAACAATTTGTCAAAACCTGAAAAGTTCAAAGCTGAGCACTGAAACTAAATCAACATTGAAATAAATCAACGGACAAAGAGGAAAAGTGATCCTGAGGAATCATTTGCGTGTTCTGTGATGAACAGAGAGCCCAGCACGTGGGCGCTGGAGACTGCTAAACAGAACGTTCTGGATCATTATCTGCTGGTGGGGGTTTTGGAGGAACTTGAGGATGTCTTGCTTCTACTGGAGAGACTTCTTCCACACTTCTTCTCTGATGTCTTCAACATCTACAGAAGCCCAGGTGAACGTTTTTCCTGCACATTTACAGAGCTGATGTTTAATATGCTAGACCTTCAGTACCTATAGTAACATTTCAGTGGTACCAATTAATAATGGGTGTGTCTGTGCTCTGTTTAGAATACAGGAAGCTGGGCAACATGACGGTGACCGTCAGAAAACAGACTCCTAATCCAGAGGCCCTACAGGTGCTTTATCAGCGCATGGAATACGAGTACAAATTCTACAACTTTATTAAAGCACAGTTTCACCTCACCAAGAGAAAGATCGGTCTGAGAACAGGCCCACAACCCTCCAGACGGTCTTCTGGTCTGTTTCACAGCATGGACCTTCTGGAAAAACTGGAGGAAGATGAAACAGATTTACTCACCTGGGTGGAACGCTGATGCTCCAAGCCTGGGATCAGATTTACTTTAAAGCAGTTTATTATACGATGATTAAGCGTGGAAGTAATGCATAAATGTTTAAAACGTTTCTGTTCTACTGAACATAAAAACTTATATATAAACTACTTTAGCATAAAACTGGAAAAGCTTGAGAAAAACATGATTATCTCTAATATTCAACTGTACAAAGAATAATTGCACTTTTGTTGTCATTAGTGTTCTCCCTAACTGTAAAACATTTTTAACAATCTTCTGATTCTGTTTTTATTCTTTGAGAAATTTTAAGTTGTTAGTGTGTAACTGTTATAAACATATAATGTTTACGAAGCACAGTTTTGATTTTAGGCAAAGACGTTTTATATCAGTGACTTTAGGTCAAACATTTATGTTACAAAAATGTTATGTAAAAAAATCAGCTGTTAAAATTTGATGGCAGTATCAATAAAAGTAAAAATGAATGTATATGTGTATGTATTTTTATAATTAAAGTATCACTTTATAAGATTATAAGAGTGTAATTTCTGCCCATTTAGCGTTGTTTTCAAACATAAATGTTTTTAAATCTGTTTTTTCAAACGCTCGTATCACATAACTTCAACGACTCAAAGAAAATACAGCAGCGTCTGTGAAATCAACCAAAGACGTTTATTTCAGATTTACTCTGTGAACAATAAATACTTCTGAACTGACAATTTACAAAACAGCAGCTAAATGAAATGGTATTTAATAAACCTTTTGCAAAGCATGTTGTTTTAAGTTTAAAATGTCTCGTCTACACAAAATACAAACATGCAAAATGACACAATTACAACAGGATGAGAGGCATAAATCAATGCAAATGATCAAACGTCCATTATCTCTTCAGGAAACAGAATTCCAGCCTTGAAACGTGATGGACACAGAATAACAGGACAAAGAGATGCAACAGATTAACCCACTAACCTGCCCAAACACCCTCACATGCATTTCCTGTTCAAATCTCAATATTAAACTTGTTACAACCTGCCAGTAATTTGGATTTATGCAAGATCCAAATATCCAAAATATATTTGATTGTTCATTGTCATGAGAAAAAACATGCAAAATGCAAACTATAAAATGCTGCTCTATAATCATGTTAGAAATGTGCTGACCCAAGTTAACTTTTACAAAACGAACAGGTGTTGTCTGTTTTTCTGTTTTAGTTTAAACCTCATTTGTGAAGTAAATGGTAAATTCCTGTGGTCAAGAGGAAAATTAAAGGTGGGGGTCACCTCATCTTACTCTACATTCTGATTGTACATTGATGAATGAAACAGTGTCTGGAGTTCACAGAATGAACTGTGATTGCTTTTGATCTCCAGTCCATCAGCCAGAATAAAATCAGTTATGTAGTTCTTATAAAACAAAATATTCTCATTAAAATAAAATCACAGAAATAAAAACAAAAACAATCATAAAGCTTTGATAGTTGCCAGTAAGGGGAGGTTTTTTCATCTGCAGTTAAACATCATCAATGATTTTCTTTACACACACAGTCTGATTGTGTAGCATTTATGAATGAGGGGTGATTGCTACATATGTATGAATACACAATGATTTGTAAGAATATCACCAATCGAACACAACAGAGAGGCACCTGGAGAAAGTGTAATATATTTTCATAGGGGTTATGTTTCATTGGCAACCCTATAGACCTTATAGACCAAGTTTTACCTTGTGCTCATGGAGTTATGAAGCCCGGGCTTGTGTCTTCTTATCCAGCATGAGCAGAGGAATGTTACCAATGAACACTGTGTCAAAGACAGACGAAGATCTCAGGGAATCACTGGCTCCTGTAGGAAAAACACCAGCATCTGTTTTCCTTCAGCAGTTCAACAGAATGTTCTGAATGGGGGAAATTATAACACTTAATATAACAGAAGTAGGTTTGAAAGACCCATCTTTCAATTTCAAATGCCAATTGTTTTTATTATTTATTTTAGAACATGTATGTGCTGTGGCTGGACAGGCTACAAAGTATTTATTACTGTTTTAAGCTAAAAAGGAGTTAATAGACATTTTTTGGGCATTTTAAAATGTGCTACTCAATTATATTCATACCCTTGACAAACATGATCTCAGTCTTTTACCATTTAAAATATTAATAGAAATCATGAAAACAAATAAAGAATCTCAGAATTATTAGCAAGACAGAGAAGCAACCGGGATGCTGAACATTAAAGCTTACTCGGTCACACAGCTCCTCAAAGGTGCAGTCAGCAATGGTCCCGCACACCCTAAGTGTCAGCGTCCTGCCATGAACCTTTAGACATCTGGGGCGGGTAACTATGAGAAACAGAAACAGTCGGAAGCATGTTAGCAGGTGCACAGATGAAGGATCAACACAATTTTCTTCGGTAAACACAATAATAACCCACCATCACACCTGCAGCAAAACCTCATGTGATGTCATTAGAAATGATTTATATAACCGTTCATATAATATATAATTATACAAAATATAATCAACTTAACTTACTGTCATTCTGTTTGAAGGCCATCTCATCAAAAAGTTTATCAAGCGCTGCATCAACGTTGGGCTCACTGCAGCTGAAAATAAAAGAATTTGTTCATCACTTCATTCTATGAATTTTGCGTGCATCAAAATCTGTAAACACCGGCGCTATCAAAACATGCTTTTCTCACAGATAGAAGAGCTTTCCTGACGCAGTGTGACAGTAATGCTGTGTAAAACAGATTCACCACATACATTATCTGATGAACCACAAATTCTTACATGTATTATCACTTTGTTAATCTTATTTTAACAACAACAACAACGTTTAACAAGAACACCCAGCGCAGTTCGACGTAAATAACAATCTCACTCGCTGGGTTAGAAAATAATCGTGCTGTAGCGTTTACCTTCAGCACAGCTATGAATGGCACAAAGTTCACCCTCTGTAATCCATTTTTACACAGATCTGTACAAGATATTATGTTCAGTACAAACAGGAATCTGAAGGCCAAGATTTACTGAAGCAAAGAGCACAGATTGAACGGCAGACAAAGATCAAACTGATAACTTTGTAAAACAAGATCTGCCTTCTTGAGCAGCATAACCAACTAAACACAGTTACACCAGTTAGCAACCTGATAAGAACACTAGTACTTGAATTACATGACCTAAACCTTAAAGCTGACTTACCTCACCTTAGCAACTGTTGCCACCTGATGTATCATCGCATAAGCTTTTGTTGCACTCTAAAGCAAATCTATAGTCCTGTTGTTATAAGTCCTGTGTGTTTTTGGCTTTAGCAAATCTACGAGGAACTCTGGAAGACAGCATGCTGTAAACTACACTATGTATCAGCAATAGTAACCGAGGGGTGGAGCTTGTTTGAGAGTCCACTGGAGGCATTTTATTCATTCTTTATGTCTTACCATCTGGAGGCCTAAAGGACGTGGCAACAACAAGACTCAGAAAGAGATTCTCAAACAGCTGCTTTAGAATCAGTGACAACACTTGAACTGCTTGAATTCACTCATACAGTCAGAGTGTAACATTCACCTGAAACTCATCCAAACACAGAAGACACACCTCCTCACTGACCTCTTCAGTGACCGGAGCTCATACGCCTTTGCCATTTTACCCACTTTTCTCTTGGGCAGACTCTGCTTGAGCCGATGAATTCCTACATCAAAATGCAAACCATGACATCATCTGGCCACACAATATCACTAAAATTGCAACACTCCTCTCACTTTTTTAATAATGGTTCAACATAACGAATAATGACTCACAGCCCTCATCTTACATCAAATACATTTTACATAGAAATATCAGCAGGCTCACGTTTATGTACATCCAACATAAATCCATGGAAATGAACCCTTTTCTTCTTTGCCGTCTCTACGTGATCATAAACATGTCCATAACCATTGTTTTACCTGTACCTGCAAGTCAGGGAATCCCCAGCAATAAAACATGAGTGAATCATATAACACCAGTGTTATTTAATAACCAACGAATCGTTTACAGAACTTACCAACATCATCACATATGTAATAACCTTTCGGTGGCTTTACAGGAAACATACAGGAAGGAAGGAACAAGTGTCCTTTATTTCAGCTGCTTTAGGCCACACAACACCTCAACTGCTCACCTTTGAGAAAAATGAGGATTGCTCCAAGATCCTTTTGCATCTGATCCAGTTTTTCCAGAACAGCCTTTTGTTGTAGATCATCTCGCAGAAGTCCATTTCTGAGCAGACTGTTGTAATGTTCCAGAGGTCCAGCAAAACTGAAGTCTGGAGAGGTTGTTGAACTGGGCTCTTCAATAGAGTGAGGCAGCACATCTGCAGCAAACTCTACAAGACAGAATTGTGTTTTATGCGAGTAAAACAAGACGCAAGTGTTAAACATGACTGAGATGAAGACAAGCCAGACGGTCTCACTGCAGTCTCAATCAAATCTCTACAACACTCAACACCATCAAGAAGAGACAGGACTGAAACAATGCAGACATGCTTGTTTTCTCTAACAGTGATGTTGCACGTTGGTTTAAAGTAGATCTTGTAAACTCTGGCATCATCATATTTGTAAAAGAGCTGTCAGGTACATTGTGATTAACATCTGTCCACACAGACAGGATCGGCTGGTCTGTTCATTATTGGGCTGAAAATAATGCAATGTGCGATATTGGACACGATAATGCTTTAAGCTTGTAAATTCAATTTAAATAATACTAAAACGTTTTCAATTGCGATACATCTTGCAGCCCTTACAGTGGTCAACCAGAGGACAGACCTGAATCCTTTAACAGAATAAACACTGACATCCTATGAAATACACAGCGTGCTGTCTGACAGCCTCATTAATGATCGACATTTCCAGACGTTCCCTTCTACTGTCATAAGTTCCTGTCAAACACGGCGTCGCTGTTCAGTGATGTCACTCATTACCGGTAATTCAGCGCTATTTTTCCGCACGCTGTTGTGTTATCTTACATCTTCTAACACAGCTGATAATATTACAGCAAACGGACGTCGATGAAAGCTTGTTTTCCACATTAAAACGCAGCGCTGTTGATTCAAAATGATGAAACTTTATTCACAGGGCGTGAGCAACAGCTGGCGGGTGGGCGTGGCTATTATGGTGACGACAAAGGCTATGATTATTAATTAGGTTGTGACAGTAACATAAAGAAGTTACCAAGAAACGTTTGTGTAAAACATATTAACGAGTTTATTGATTGAACATTATTGATTTGCTTATGTTATAAGTAATTATTATTATATGTATATCAGCAAGAATGTGAGAAACATCAGCGGGTAAAACAGTGTTTTTTAAATTAAAAATTAGCCTGTAGCGTCCGAAATCGCGTGCGGTGGCAGTAAGTACTACATTCAATTAAACACCTATTAAATACAAGGCTAGTACATTATCAAATTTATAAAGAGTTAAATAAAAACCAAGAACGTATTAAAATGTGATGGGAAGTAGTCCTGGTTCTGGATGTGTGTTGCCATGACAACTGTCTCCAAGTGCCTGGAGGCTGAGTGACTGAGCAGCATGATGCTCACAGTCACGCTCTGGCTTCATGAGTTCCATTAACTGTAATTCTGGAGCAGTTCTCATCCGTCTTTGGCCCTTGACTGAAGAAGGTAAGGTGAGATGCTTGTTTCAGCCATCTAATTATGTGTAGTGCTTTTATTCCCAAAACATCCAGTGTCCAGAACTGCTTAATGCAAGACCATGCTGAAAGCTTTGAGGTGGATCTGTGTATGTTTACTTCTATTGGGCACAAATTTGTTGTCAGGTTGCCCCCAAAGGCCGTCATTTTGGAGACATCCTCATTTGTAAAATATAGTAAATAAAGTTTTATTTAAAGTTAAAAATGCAAAAGGTTTCCTGGTAGGGATCGGTTATAGTGTTTATAACTAGCTGTATATAAAAACAAGAAATGTCCCCATTTAGATAGATAATTGTGTGCATGAATGGTAAAATGTCCCCCTTCACTGAACCCTACAGTCTGATGAGAGAGAAACAACAGTTTGGATTCAGTGTTCTTTACATCTACATGAGTTTGGGGGATGTTACATTAAAGAAAACTTCCTAAACCAAATACTTTTTAGGCAAAAGGATGTAGAGCTTATGATTGCTGCTTTTATCAATGTCATCAATGTTCATCTCACATGACCCCAAAGTTCTTGACAGATTTGTTTAGTAAACAGACAATTTCACTTTTTCAAGTCCAGAAATCATACTTTAAAAGCTTTGTCATTTAGAAATGGATGTTCCCCTTACTTAAAACTGTACTGAAAAGTCAATAGCCAGTTTTGACAGAGAAAGTGCTAATGACCAGCAACAAATATTGTCTATGTTCTCTGTTTCCTGTCTACAGATCTAACGTGTGTTCCTGTGGGTGCAGCCCAGAGGGCATCAGCAGGATGGAGATGTAGCTGCTTCATTGATTTGTCTCCTGTCTGACAGGACAGGTAATGGGCTACAGGAGAGGTGGACCACCACTTCACACGGAGACCATAACTGATTTTATAAACCATTATCCAGTTTCCTAAGAATAGAGGAGGAAAATTTAAGATTTATAGATTTAAGGTCAGTCTATATGTAGAACATGTATGTCACAATCTGATCATGATGGAGTCTCCACAAGTGTCACTGACACAATTGCTCATACATAGAGTTTAGACAAACTAGCAACCCTTGTGTTTCATCAGATGAGCATTTAACAGTGACCCCATTGTGTCACTGAACCCAGTGACTCACATTGAACTATTGACATGAGACCATAATATCTTTCGATTTAAGCCACTGTGCAATCACCCCAAACACCTTAGCAACCAACTAGTGATATCCCAGCAACCACCCAGAACACTGTCTACCTCATAGCAATACATAAAAAACCTACTTAGAACATCTTAGCAACCACAGCAATGCACTAGCAACACCTTAGCAACACACTGGCAAGTGCCAAAATGCAGCTCAGATATGGTGCTCAGAATTGAGTCTCATCTGTCTACAGCGAGTATCGACCACTTCACAGTAAAACTGAGAGGATTTCTTATCTAGTTTAACACACTGTTCTTTAAAACATTAGTCTGTGTCTGTGAGGTGGTCTCGGGGCAGTCCTGGCTCCTCCCAAGATTTCTTCCTCATCTATAAACGCATCTTAGGAAGGTTTGCCTCACTCACTGAGGGATATGTGAGGCACTATTTTTGCAAGGCTTTATTTATGAGAACAGCACCACACAATTACACTGAACATACAGTATTGGGGTCTGACTGGTCGCACGTCAATTTTAACAGAAAATGGGGTTTAAAGATTTTACAATATAATTTGATGATTGCACGCATGCAGTAAAGCGTTTTCCCAACACACTTCCGTGCTAAAGCAGCATGCAGCTCGTGCATGTGACGCTGCGGTCTATGATAGATTGGTTACTGACAGCAGCACCCCTAAGAGCAGAGCTGCACGCGTGCAATTTGCGCAAACGCACGCCAAAGCTGAGCAGCAGGCGCGCGGTGCTGATGTGATGTTCGCTATATGCCGCATGTGTTGCGTCGCATAGCACACGCAGACGGACGAGGGCTCCTGCAGTCTGTATGTACCTGTAGTTACACATTATTTGGCGTTCCGTAAAGGCGGCGAATCTGAGGAATTTGGGTTCGGCACACGCAACGGGTTCTGAACATTTCCATAAGCCTCTTTCAAATAACTTGGAGGTAAGAGGCGAATGCATGCATGCTGACAATTTTACGGTCGCATCGTGGTCGTTTATTTAGGTGGCTGATTATTGTAATGGAATAATCAGGTTTACAGCACCTACGAGAACGCCGGGAATGGATGCATGAGTGCATGAGATTCTGCAGGCGCTGCACTGCACGGCCTGATTACAACACGAGTGTGTCGGACTGAAATTAAAACACTGTGGAGTGCGGGAGTGTATTTGTGTACTGTGATGAATTTACTACACATATATTCTCAACGCCACGATTCTAACGCGCACGCGTTACTTGTTACTGTCCATTGTTTGTGTGACTATACATGATGCGTTTGGTGTTGTGTAACACACGAGATGATGCGTTTGTCATTTGATTTAAGCGCAGTGGAAATGCGACTGCGTCTTTCTCTGCAGATTAGGTCGTAATGTTCCCATTTCACACATTTTAACAATAAACCACTTTCAAATGAATAAACAAACGCGTTTAAGCAAAAACAGTGCATCCATTCTTCATCCATTACTTATGTGATTCACATACATCAAAAAAGACTGAATAAACGCTATATATCCCAGACACATGTTAGTAACGCTATAAGAAATCAATGTCTTGTTTTTTCTTTAAAACCTTAATTCTTACATTTAAGCCAATCGCCTGTTTTTCTGCATTCTTACTGGTTTCCCGTCTCAAGGTCATTTGTTCAGCCATTAGTGTTTAGAAAGACAAGGGAACTGTTACATAAGAGTGACTATTGGCTTCTCACAGTTATTGACATCTTTTAATTAAAGTCTTATAAAATGTGTTTGAGTTTGTTCTGTTTTTCTTGCTCGGCTGTGAAACATTTGTTGCAGAAGATGTTGAGAGCAGGAGTCAGGCACCCCTCCCCACCTGTGTCCTGTTTTACCTGATTCACATTTACCCAGTAACTCCTGTGATCTGGAATAACTCCTGTGATCTGGAATAACTCCTGTGATCTGGAACAGCTCCTGTGATCTGGAACAGCTCCTGTGCTCTGGAACAGCTCCTGTGCTCTGGAACAGCTCCTGTGATCTGGAACAGCTCCTGTGCTCTGGAAC
>JAZGTK010011480.1:0-15580 GCA_036877625.1 Ambastaia sidthimunki | reverse complement strand
ATCGTCTTCCTTCCAGATGTTCCCCAACCAGATTTGTTTATGGTGGCTATTGCAAACATCTTAGCAGGTAGAAGACTTGACATATATAATACTGAGTAGAAGGACATGAAAACCATGACAATGTTTCCACGGAGACAACTGGCAAAGGATGACTTGATGAGCGCCACAACCTGGACAATGAGCAGGAACAGAAGAATATTCCAGAGCCTGCCCTGGTAGAAGAGCTGGATGGCCGTGGCAATGAGGAAAAAGGGGAAGAAGCCAGTGATGACGGCCTCATAGGTCATCCACAGGTGGTGCTTGTGAAACCACATGGAGTTGTAAAGCCACTCCCTAAAATAAGACTTGCTCCAGCGGGTCTGCTGGTTTAGCCAGCGTAGGTAAGTGATGGGCGTCTCAGTCAAGCATTTGGAACGAGCTGTGTATTTTGTGGCGTATCCCAGGCTCAGAACTCTGTTGGTCAAGTGACGGTCATCACCGAAACTACAGTGGCTTCCCATGAACGTCTGATTGTACCAGTCCTCCAAGAACTCATGGAGCAGGGAATTCCTGTACATCCCCAAGGGCCCACTAATACACTGAACGCACCCAAAATATGACTGGCAAGCTCTTTCGATGTTGAACGCCATCCAGTACCTTACACTGCTGAGGAAGGACACCCACGACTCGTATTTGTTTAGAATCTAGAGGGACAGAGCAGAATTTGAAATCAAGGAGCCTGTAGTTCCACATAAGGTAAAACGCATACACATCTTACATTATGCATATCTTTGCTCATATATGCCACATTAATATTCCATGTACGGAAATAGATTGTAGACTGAGGCATTGGATCTAAAGGCTCTTTGTGTTGGATTCACAGCAATATGCATTGACATCAGATTCCATATGGTATGACACATGGTATGGAAATACTAAAGTATCTTAACCTTATAGCTCAGACAGATGAGCCCATGTAGCTATACTGAAGACTTTGTGACACACAAACACTGTTTTTAAACAATGTGATCATTGTCGGATTTAAAATGAATGAAATGAAATTTTAAAAGATCCATAATTTTAGATACAGTATATCTCATATGAAAAATATACAGCATCAGATATAAGAACACATACCTGCACATCTCCACCTACTCCTCCAACCATGGGATCTTCCTCCAGAACCTTCACCATCTCCACTGAAGAGGCCGGATCCAACATTGTGTCCGAATCACATACCTGCATGCAGCACAATTAAAGATATTTCAATGCAGGTTATACACTTTACCCATGCGCTTTAAAAAAGTTATGATGCAAAACTTTTATCATCAAGATGTGAACATTTGAAATGCATCTGCCATATTGATGCATTTTCTGTCTCAGTCTTTGTAAAAAAAAAAGCTACATTTTAATCAAATGTTCTAAAAAATAATCCATCAGCGTCTTCATCTGCAGCACATACGCAAGCATTACGCTATTTAACAAGATGGCGTCATTGAAATGGCCACGCTGCAAACATTATTTCCCACAATCACATCTACGGAAACCAGATTGTCTTTGTTTGAACGCTCAAAAAGAATCAGATGTGCTGCCGAATTTGTGTATTGATCTCTCCCACATGATGCATTAGTCACTACGCTCTGGCTTACAGGTTCAATTTGAGTGCCAGTAATTAGATTCAACAGACGTGGACATTGTATTGAAAGACTGATCAGGTCAAGTGTTTATACACTAAGGGGAGTTACACTGGATTGTGGGTAGTTAGTGAGTAAGATGCAGGTTTCTGCATCTAGTTAAACTGGATTATGAGAGATTATCCAATAAGGTACATGGTATTTCAGTGCATAAACTTGCACAAATGTGGCACAACTGTTTAGTCAATTCACCCCTGAAACTTTAAGCAACTGTGTGATGTCCAGATTTTATTCTGATGTTTCCAAAGAAAGTCGGGTGAGGTTTACACCACTTTGGTTTTAAACTAAATCCCAAAGTAGGGACTAACCACAAGCCTGGTAGCAAAATCCTTGATAAGTTAAACACAATTAGGACTTTACACTCAGAGCAAAGGTCAGGGATCTTATTGGAACCAGGTGGCATGTGGAGAGAATAACATCATTTGTTCTGTGTGCAGTCAGGCCCCTGTGTGATTACCTGTGAATGACAGCTGAAGGTTTAACTTCTCATACATTCCTTCATTAGAAATACTTCAGGCTTTTAGCCTGGTGAGTTTAAATATTTAAGAAACAATTTGCTGCATAAAGCGAATGTTTGGATTACTAAAGAGGGTCTCCAAAAATACTTAATCTCTAGTTGTACTTGTAAATCATCAGAGAGATGTTGTATCACAAATAACTAGGGCAACAGTAACTAAACACTTCACAATCTATAAAAGGCACATTTTGTGATGTGAAAACAGTTGTATACAGCCGTTTTTAACTGTTGTGGTGGGACATGTTTGTCTGGCACCATGCTCTCTAAAGCTATTTTAAAATAATTAGTCTCCTTGGTTGAAGCTTATAAAATTCAGAAGTTCAGAAAGCCTTGGGCGTTTTACTTATGCGACATAAACATTTATGTGGCACGTTCCCTTGAGCTAAATAACAGCACAGTGACATGATCTAATTGTGATGCCCATGAAAAATACCAGTGATGTTTTCTGGAAGTGCCAGAAAAAGCCCTGAGATATGTGAATAGTTTCCTAGAGAAGGCCCTTGATGAACAGCATCAGTGTTAAGCAGGAATTTACCTTCCTCACCCTCAGTGTGCTACTCAGTGTACTACATCTAGTCTAGAATCCACTTAAGGAGTCACAATAGCTTCTTTGTACAGAATACCCATTTTGCCCCCGTGTACTTGGCCGGCAAAGCTTAAGCTGCCTGAGAGAAACAGACTCACCTGCACATAGTCAACGCTCCTTCCCAGGGCTTTGAAGGGAGTGTACATGACCTCCCTCTTCCCACCCCACTTCTGCATGATGCACACACACTTGTTGTTGAGAACCAGGCGAGAAACCTGCTGTAGGCTCTCAGTGTACGATTCCTCAGTTTCGTCTGGGCCTCGCTGGTGGTAGTTGCTCTTCCACACATATGTGGCTGCCTTGTCACGGCCCATGATGTCACGAAAGATCTCCATCATGTAGTTATCGTCCTCATTATTCCCGTCGATGACCATAATGACCTTTATCCCGGGATAGGTGAGCCTCTTTACGGATATCAAGCACTTTCTCAGGTAGTTGGGATCCTCCTGATAAGCAGCAATGCAAAGGGCCAGTGATTTGTTGAGTTTGATGGGTGTCTCCAGAGAACGTTTCATGTTCCTGTGTTCTAGCAGAGCAAACAAACTCTGTATGATAAGGTGTACAACCAGAATTGCTCCGTAAAGGCCAAAGGACAAGTAATTGCCCGCGGTCGATATAAGCTTATACCCCATGATGTAGGCAGTGGAGATTCCCACAAGCAGCGAAATGCCAAACAGTGTTGTCCCAACAATCCTTAGGTGGGTGATAACTTTATCACATCCCATCTGAAACAACAGGAAGATATTGAGACATGATTAACCATTACTGAACAAAATGTAGTGTCCCCAAGAGTATTGAAACACTTCATGAATTTCATTACTCTAAACATATTAAATCAAGTAGCACTGATTTCACTTTATATATTAACTATTATGTGAAAATGGTTTAAAATCAGTTTTCCTGAAGTTCACACAGGCAAAATAACCACAGGTGCTCCTTACATTAAACATCATGTTCCTCTACTGTACGTTTGACAAATAAAAATAATTCAATTACTCTTTACCTTGACTTCAAAAAGAATGTTTTAGAATTTAGAACTTAAACTGGTTATATTTAAAATGTTATGCTTGAAATAATAATGTTATGCTTGAAATAATAAAAATGTTATGCTTGAAATTGTGCCTGTGCTGTCATCTTTTTGTGAAATTAATGCTAGTTGGTTTGATATGTTTGTCATCTGTAAATGTGGCCATACTTCACTACAAGTTAATATAGAGAATTACTAGAGAGTCAGCACATATAAAGGAAATTACAGTAGACGTGTGGACAGGTTTATAATAACAGATTTTTGCATGTCACTGAATGCAATACACGCATCTGTTTATGCAGCATAAACAGCAGTACATTTCAGACAGCACCATATTTCTTCCCCTTTTCTTTCACTTCTGAATATCTGAACAGTATCCATGTCCATTTGTTCCATGTTTCCTCACTAATGCACTTCCCCATCTGCTTGGCAGACGTGAGTGTGCAGCACCACCCTCTGACATCATCTGTTTATATCTCCGTGGGAACACATGAACAGTGAAATTTAGATTGCAGAGGGTCTTACTAAAGCCTCTCTGTCTCTCTCTAATGCTAAAAACTGCCATTGATTTAATACCTGCGTTCTGTCAGCACATGATCTTGATTTGACTGGTCTTGATTTGTTCTCATTTGATTTAGATTAGGAAGCGGTTTTGGCCATGCTGTGAATAATCAGGAGGGAGGCCGAAATGATGGACTCTAGCGCAGCATGAGTCTTACTGGCACGTGTTGCAGCCTTTAACGTCATCATGCACGTCTAAGTGGCCCCTGACGCAGGGCCCTACGGACCCTCTGAACCACACCTTATACACACAGACACGTGTTGGCCCACTGGATTAAGCAGAGCATGTGTTGTTAATGTCTGAAGTGCCTTCCCTGCTCTTGGGGGTATCCCCAAACCTGCTTTCATGTCTCACTTGAAACTCCACATGAACCCAAATGACTCATTTAAAAGTGTGAAGACTGCTGACACAGCAAAACGTAGCCAACATGTGAAAGAATACCTAGACTAATTACGGTCATATGTGACAGCAAAAGGGCTGTTGCCTGTGTGAATGATCTCAATTCTCATGTTACGCAAATTGGCGTGGGTTTTGTGTCTCCCAGGATGAAGTTTAACGTGCAAATTGACTTTCTTTGTTGTAAATGGGGGTGTGGGTTCTCCACTAAATAATCCTTACGATAAAAAAGTTCAGAGGAGGTGTAAGACATTTTCCATTAACAGACTCACTTTATATCAAATGCATTTAACCCTATAGCACAACTAATTAAGTCTTAGCAACTGAAATACATTTGTAGGACGCTTCACTTTATAACCTGTGAAAAATGGTTATAGTGTTATTATTTGCATTACCAGCATAGGAGAACTGGTCTGTGACTAAATGCATGTTGTGTACATTATCTGTAGAGGTCTGGCAATGACCTAGCAGTCCTAAAGCTGAGCTGGGAGTGGTTCACTGCAGTTTAATCATCCTCAATTGGGAAAACTAGAACTTTAGCTTTGAAGGTAGATGAAATATTACAGCGCAGCAAAAGTAAATTAGCACGAGCCACAAGGGACCCAGACTTGCAAAGCCCTTGTGAACAGCACCACAAAATGAGTCAATGCTTGTTTTAGATCAAATAAGAATGTAGATCAATCATTCAGCGCATGGTCAATGGGGAGAAAAAGATTAGGGCACTATAAAGGCCATTGCCGGCACGGCACAGTAACATGTTCATTCAGAAAGGACTGTGCCTGAATGTAGGGGAAGGTATATTGTGTCATTAAATAGAGACATAGGATTTGCTCATCGTTATCCCCAGATTTGGAGGAGCTTTGTTTAGACAGCGCTTTATTTGAAACACAATAAGTCATCAACGACCCTCAAGACAGCTGTTATGTGGCAGGAAATCCAAGACTCGTGGCTTAGCTCTCGTTTTAGGGGAAATGGATAGGAAAGTAGGGGGTAGGGCTTGCAACAGTGCATGAATATTTAGTGACAGTGGATCCTGTGAAAACTGGCACTTCTAAAGTAAGTAAAATCTAAATGTGGCAATCTGTTGCTCCTGCATTCACAAACCATTGTGTGTTAACTCGAATATTAATATTATAATAGGTAATCATTTTTTTAAAAATTATAAACAGATTTAAAAATTTAGGGATTTACGAATGTGACTCCCAGAAAAGATGGTAGAATAGATCAAATTAAACTATTGGCTTTTCCCATCAAACAGGCCATATCACTGAAATTGTGTTGGTGGGAATTTTGGCAGACACACAACAGAGACACTGTCTTGTTGCTCAAACTGAGATACCCCAGTCTATTCCCAGACTGTGGCAGAAGACATTGCTTCTCCTAGGTGGGTGGTTTTGTTCTTCCAGCTGAGGTGGAGGAGAATCTGGGAACTTGGGGAACTGCCACAGTCACCTCCCAAATACAAAATCTAACCACCAGCACTGAGACACATCCATCAATCTGCCACAGATCTGTGGTGTGGCCCTGTCAGACACTGTGACTGCCATGTTTGCTGCTGTCTCTGCTGCTGCTTGGCTTAATGCTAAACTCAACCACTACCTTCCTCAATTTCAAGCATCCAGTAGTCACAAACTGTGAGAGCTAAGGAACAGGTTTGTTATTGTTCCAGAACTACCTCACCTTCACTCTTAAAAAGCTCTGCATTTTCTTAATGGTCAAGATTTGTCAGAAAGCAATTATGTGGTATTTTCACAAGTTGTTAAGTGCCCTGAGAGCCAAGTGCAGTGAGGTTATTATATGGGCTTTTGCCATGAAGAGGTCCTCTTGCCCTGGCAGATCTGTATCTAACTGTATGTACTTGGTGAATAGCTGGGCACGTATCCTGAACACATGGCCAAGGCTGTACCATTTTATTTTAATTTCAGCCTAATTTTCAATGCTGCAGCCACCACAACATTATCTAACTCTAAGACTGTTCTTACATATGTTCATGCAACCTCTGTAAACCGTTAGGATGGCCCAACTTAACATCAAATTATTTTAAAATAGCTAGTTGAAAGTAAAAAAAGAGAAGGGCAATTAGGAGATAGTGGTACATTTTCAATTAATTTTCATTATATACTTGTGTGGCTTCCATAAAGGAAGATTACTGTAAGAAATACACAATAATTCTGATGATTGATATTTTTATTATTATGCAAATTTCTGAAGTCGTATGCTATTCTTTAAACTCTCTTTATTGTCGACTAGCCTTAAAAAGTCTCCAAAAATGTTTCCACATGTTTAGTTTTTATTTGTAAAGTATTCGATTATTACCATGAAAACTGCTGACGCACTAAAGGCGTCATGACGCATCATTAGTAGGTTGCGTCACGATTTTCTTTTGCCTGACGCGCGCAATGGCTATTCTACACTGTCATTGGAGTAACCAGACGATCATTTACTGAGGGAATACCGCCATCCTTTAATATATTCTCAAATACTGCGATCATGTTCCTACCTAAAGTATACTTTGTATAGACTTTAGATATAGAATTTAAATTTCAATTATTTTATAGATGTTAATTTAAACATTGTTATTTATAAGCAAGGAAACGATGCAAAAAAATAAGCTTTGAAAAAAGAACTGATATCTTCCATCATCAAACACAGAATACTGTGGTGATACAAGCCTGGCAAATAAATTGTACATAAATTATATATTAGATAACACAAATGACAAACTATACCAAGCCATAACAGAATTGTCTATAGAAAATGGTTTTAAATTTAATCTAATACGGTCTTTGCTGAGCTGGACTGGTAGATCTCATAATCAGAAATATGGCACATGAAATTAAAAACAACCTGTCGGGCCTTGAGGGAAAAAAGTGGCACGTGTTGGTATCGTAAAAACTGATGGCTGAACTCCATTCATTCATCCGACCTCGTAATGGTTAAAAAAAAAAGAACCCCACAACAAAATAAAACGCATGCAAATATAACCAATCTTGCAGAATAAACTGGCACCCTGATGTTCGGAAAGAATCATGCATTTAAATATTCATGATCATACCTTGGAGGAGATATGTGGAGATGTCCCGTTAGTTAACAGGGCTGTCCGACGAGGCTCTGTACACACCACTGAAACCGTACAAACCTTTCCATCAAAGTTTTTGGGGGGAAATCAGAGGAGACCCGCATGGATCATCTGTGTTGCAAAGATGTCCAATATCCACGTTTCCATGTAACGAATGAACACATTCAAGTTTCTCGCCTCTTCCAATACATTGATTATAGATTTTTTTTTTACATCAATTTGATGTCATGAGGTCTGTTGGATCATCTTGGCAGTTAATTCTGATGATGTCAGGTCATGAAAGAAAAATAAAAAGTTATCCAACAGTAGTCAATGTTGGTGACTTAAGATGTAACTAATTCAAGTTTTTCCCAAGCGTACAGGTTTAAGTAGTGAACTGTCCTTTTCTGCGTCTGATTTCTTCCAGACGCTATAAGTTTATGCTTCCTGTAACCCATACATTTGTAAGACTCTTTTTAACCGGGCAGGGTTTTGGAGTTGTTTTAATAAGGGGGTTGGTTCGGGGGTAAGGAGGAGCGAACATCTAAGAGGAAAAGTGCTACCCTTTCAAACTTCCGAAATGGGGGTGGGAGTGCGTTTATCAAGCAATTAGTCAAACAGTGTTCAGCTGAAACAAAGAGCAAAATAAAATAAAAAATTAAGAGTTACAAAAAGATGTTAGTGTATATTTATAGATACGCAAAAGAAAATTTAACAATAAAACAAATTTAAATACAAAATAAATTATTGGGACTAACTGATATTAAACATTTACCAAAGTTATATATTTAAACAATAATCATTGCGGAGCGTTTACTAATAGTCAATTTATTGTGTCGTTTACTATCGTAACTTAAAAAGTCGCTATTTTGGCGAAGACTTATTAAAACGCAGAGAACTTTGTAGCTAATGTTGCGCTTGATTTTATAGGACGGTGGATGCATCACACATATTTAGCACTAGAGTGCGCCACACAATATTAAATTGAGAGGAAATCATGTAATCCTCCTCAGTGATGTTTAATCAAGTTTAAGAGCAATGTGACAGCATTTGTTTAAAACTTATCAGTGTCAAGTAGCTTTTTACTAAATACCATCAAAAGCTTAACAAATCAAATCTGTTAATTAAGGTTCAAATATTAGTTTATTATGTCCACTTCTCCTACCAAGATCTTAAGAGATTTCTGCACAGCAGGGACAGCTTGTGTGCTGGATTTGGTAGCAGCCTATCCATGTGAAAAGTCACTTTCTTATGTGTTAATTCAGGCTTCTGTTTATTTGAGGAAGGATTCACAGCCAATGGGCCTAAAAGGAACTGGCTGTAGGTTTTCCTAGGTTGAAAGGAAAGGCAAGACAAATGCTATGTGTCTTTAAAGGGAACGTGGTGAAGGTGAAGACCCCAGACTCCAGCAGCACACCACAGAGGTGCTGAAAGATGAAAGGTAATTACTCCTGGCTTCACGGGGCTTTTTTGACCCTTAGCTGACTTTGATGAAGAGCAACCATATGTTTTGCTGACTCATTTAAAAAACGTACACTACATGTAATACTGTAGCCAGTACAGTATGACATTGTGTTCCATACGCATGGATCTTATCCTGTCAGGCACCCCAAAAATCACCCGAGGGTCTGTGTCTCTACATGGGGCAAGAAATCTGAGATAACTTATTTTTTCGCTTCAGTTTTTACAGACGTTAACGGTCTTTCTTGATTTCACTTGGAACAATGGCATCATTGAGGGCCCATGTGTAACTCATTTTGCATTTTGTTTAGATTAAAGACACTGATGGTATTATTGATTTCTGTGTGTTTAGACCCAGGACATGAGAAGGGTACGGATGGCACCACTGCCTAAAATGTTTAAAAGCATTGAGAGCCTTGCTGCAGTTGGCATCTTTCCAAAATCTGCTTCTTAGACCAGAAATCATTCACACAGAACCTTCACATAATCATTTGTTTAACATCTATAGGGTTGTGGAAAGGAAAGTTCAAAACTGAGGGTATGTATGAACAAAAGTCCAGTCATTGTGAGACTGATTACTGCTTATCTGCCGGTCAGGAATTATGGCTCCTCACAGGACCTTTTTAGATTGGTCTTAATTTGTATTTAAGATAGTACTACTACTTAAACCGCAAAAGTCAAACAAATATGCCATTAAACAGTGGATGGAGCTGAATGTTTTACTTTTGAGGCTGATCCTAACCCCATTGAGGTTGCTCAACTGTTCACTACTAAAAACATTGTTTCTGCTGAAAAAACTATGGACAAATGTAGAAATAATACAAAACATTTCATTTAATTGTATGGATGCCATTAAAACCATTGCCCAACATTCCAAACATCATAATTTGTTTTATCAAAGAAAATAATTGTCCATTGTAGATTTCAGTTGGTCTAAGAAATGTTTTTTGGAAGATGTGTGCTGAGATGTGATCAGAAATTATAGTGTGGTTAAAGCAGCTCGCTCATGGCCCGCAATCTAACTGGTGTACAAGCACAGGCCTCTTCTCCCCTGTACCAGCACTCAGTGTTGACAGTGAATGCCGTGTGAGTAATAAGGGGAAGTGCCTTTAGAGCTTTAAAGGAAAGCACCTTACTCACATTTTCCAAATGTGCATCCGGTGGCTGTGTTATCATCTGTGGTGTGTAACGCTCCCCAATAACTGGCCCTTTCACTGAGAGGTGATTATCATCAGCCGATCAGACGTGGGAGAGCTGAGAATAAAGGCATTGAACACAGAGTGTGCCTCACTCCAACATGTGTTTTACACTGTGTCACTGTGCGTGTGGGGTGCACATGTGTGTTGTGTCAGAGAGTGTGAGAAAGAGAGGCAAAATCAGGTTGACAACACTCCACCCTGCCTGTTTGTGCTGTCTCTATGGTGAGTGATCTTAGCATGGCACTGAGCAGAATTATAAGAAATGTAACTGTGATTTAATTATAAATATTACATGTATTGATCTTTAATGTCAGGTTAGCCTCACCTGAACTGGAAATTTGGCTTTTTAAAGCATGCAGAATCTTTGCGTTTTGTTTAAATGTTTGTCTGCTTATTTACCAAACCAGGAGTTTTTCTGTCACATGAAATACAATTTATTGGTGTGTTTATTACGTTCGAAGGCAGAAACATTGTCATTACATGGCCCTGATCATTAGGGAAAAGAATACTCACTATTTATTGACTGTGACATGCGTAGTTTGCTTTGATGGGCTAAATACCAAATTACACACCAAAACCACATGGACTGAATGGGACTAGTGAGCTGTCCATATTTGAAGTCCTGTTTTTGAAAGTTTGATTGCTGTAAAATAATGTGGATCAGTTTCTGTGTGTTCATTATAAAGTTAATGGAGCATAGCTGGTCAGAAAGTTAACCACAGCTGAACCAAGTATTAGTCCCACTTAGAGGACCATATCTGCAGCAGCAGGATGTCTCACCACACCAGCCATCTACCCTTTGGCACTCTGGAGCCACTCACAGAAGCACCAGCCTGCCAGACCACACAGCAGCGTCCTGCCATTCAGATCAGCAGTTAGCATGTTACCGTTGACCCCTTTGCCAGACCCATGCAAAGGCGTGAAAGAGATCAGATGTCTGAGTTCTGAGGTCCACACACCTGATTGACAAAGTCTGTCAGGCAAGCCCATTTCTCACTTAATTGTTAGGTTTTTGGCATTGATGTGTTGCTGACTTCAGCTTTGAGAGCAGGGTTTTCCTCCCTTGTCTGTTAATGACACATCTATGATGTGACAAAACAGCTCCGCCTGAAACAGAGAATTAGAAGGACTCTGAGGATTTGAACTTAAGCAACACCCTGGGTCGCTCCCATCACCTCAGTGGTGATCTGTGGCCCTCTCGGGGTCTGTCCGTGTGTCACACTGACCTGTATTATCTCATGGAGTGTGATAACAAGATTGTCCTGGGGATGAATATGATTGAGGATGAAATTTTTGACGCTTCCGCCTTCCATCAGTATTGCACACCCCAAACGCAGTGCGTCAGTGACAGACCAATGCAATAAACTCTACCACCCACCACAGTGAGAAAAAACAGCCCTTCTGGTTAATATCATTAAGGATCATTACTCATTTGGTAAAGCTCTTGTTCAAGGAAATGACCGATTTGGTCTGTGGAGTTATTTAAACCACTTTTTCGTTTCAAGTATAACTTGACTGTTTAGCACGAACAGCACTGGGTGGTTTGATTTCACAACATTTCTTTGAACATATGAGTCTTTTTAACTCTCATTCTAACCAACTCTGGTTCTATTCAAAGATGAACAATAGAGCAAAAGATGCGCAATAACAATTGAGAAGCAATGCAAACCATTTTCCTATGAAAAAGAAACCATTAAGTATTTCAATCTGTTTGAAAAACAAAACTTTCACAGTTTACACTGGGAAGCAAAACTTTTATCTGGGTAATGTTAAAACAGCTGAGACATTCTGACCTGGACTAATTGGAATCATGCCTGACGTTTATTAACTTCCTGCTTCTAGATAATGACAGAGAGGCAAAACCGGTTCACCATCTATCATTATTCATTTATCACTTCATAATTTATCAACATCGTACATGCTTAAAGAAAAGTTTACATTTAGCCAAAGTAGTTTACATATTTAAAAGGCTAAAGAATACATTAAAAGAAATGATTTATTTTTGGTTAAGAACTTTTTTGTGTAAAGTCACAAACAAAAATGAAAGACTAAGAGAGTTTTGCTCTGCATCAGGAGTGTTAAAAGGTATTTAACATTAACAATTGACCTGACTTTCACAGATCCTGAGTTAGGGAAAACTTAGGGAGTTCCTCAGCAGGTCAGAGGTCAAAGTTCACAAGCCTTTTACAACCTGGCTGCTATGAAATGACAAACTGTGATTTTTTGGAAACATGAAATCAGGCTACTTGTCTCTCTTACTTTCATTTAAGAGAGACATACAAACATAATGCTGAAGACATTTGTATAATAAGATTTCTGACTTAAACTTTAGAGTTGTAAAATTAAGACTTAACAAGGTTTGAAAGGAGCACAGCCATATAATGCAACCAATTCTATATGTATATGCGCATACGTATATTTAGCGCGCACACACACACACACACACACACGCACGCACGCACGCACGCACACACCCCTTTGTCCCATGAAAATGTTTTGGGGAGCTCAGCATCCTAACCCCAGACAGCACAATAAATAAGCTTAATTAGCCTAACTGATTACATATTAGTGCTAAAATGTGAATTGTCTTTATATTTTAAATAGATGCAAACAAACTATTTATTATGACTTGGATGTTAAATCTTTCAGTAAACAATTGTATTACAACCTCTCACCACAATACAAAGAGCACCTACCACCAAAAACAGGAAACAAGAGGCTTAAATAGACAGGTGAATAAGGCAAGAACAAGACACAGGTGAGACCAATCAGAAAGAGGCAACGATAAACAGGAACTAAACTGAACTACAAACTAAAAGTTTATATAATAAAAGTGCAGGGGTGAGCAGATGGATGACAAAATTCTGTTATGTCATTTTTTGACTGTTACTAAAGAGGAGTAGTTTAGAGTAACTTTCCTGCTTTTGAGGAAGGTTGTTCTGTGTAGAGAACTGCGCACTGGATTCAGCCATCACATCTTTAGCTGTGCCACAGCTGTACAGCTGGAACTGTTTACCTGCTGATATATGGCCTGGCTTTTAGAGCTGTTACAAAGAGCTGTGAAAGAAAGCCTTTTCTGTTTAGTGTTTCTAACAAACCCTTCCAGATTACATTCAACACCCCTGTGTGCTCGTAGACTTTCACCTCACTCATCTGAATTGAACTGGGGTTTCTGAGGTAAACGAGAATTCTGAAACATAAATACATTTTGAGTGATTTGAGGGAAGAGGGCAACACTCAGAAAACATTTTCCAAGAAAGATTGCAAAATACATCTTTGTGTATGTTTATAAAAAACAAACTACACATCAATACAAAATATTAGACATCACTCAAACAACAATAATGCCTTGTAGTTTATCATAGTGTGTGGCATGATGTTTTGTGTGTGCAAAAAGGTTTGACGTAGAGATGACTTTGATGGTCGTCAATGGGGGTAAATGTTGAGAGATGTTCATAGTCTGATGGGGGTCTGGATGTGACATTTCCCAAGCCTGTGGAAATGAAGAACACATTTAAGAAACCAGAGCAGTCCTCATACACACTGGGAACATATGGCTGAATCAGTTATCATGCCATAACACCAAGAATGGAACCATTGTTCTTACTTAATTCAACAAACACATCCTGCAGCAGAGGTCTGATCTGTAGATAGGCTTAAGCTGGCAAGTTTACAGCCTTTTGATGAAAAGTCTTAATGGTGCTGTTAAAAATGCTCATATCCTCTACAGTCTGTTCACCATAAAGAGCTACCCAAGAAACAATTGCCGTGATTATATGCAAATGCTTTGTTTAATTGATTTGGTTTGACAACTTAAAACATACATCATCAATCATGTAAGAAAATTATGCATTACATGCCAAACACAGAGAAACGTGAAAGACCGAAAATGAAAGAAACATCACAATCTCTGTATTAAGATTTAGAGCAAATGGAGATTTTTAGAGCCTCCTGCTTCTCAGATTTGTCTCCTACCAAGTTTCAGAAAATAGCTTAATTTCTTAAATTATGCTTAGATGTGCCCAACCGAGAAAGGTCAAAAAAAGAACATATTTTTAGAAAATTAGGAGAAAGCTTTAAGCCAAAGTTGATACTTAAAGCTGGAATACAGAACGTTTGCCTCTCTATTGCCTTCTCTGTTTGAAACATAAAATTCAAATCACTTGCAGTTATTTTCTTAATGTGGACATGTTTAAATTCAACAACTGCTGTAAGAACAAGCTACAAACACTCGTCCTCAGCACCCACCCGCATAATATATAGCCGGGTCTTCTTCTTTCTGTTTACAGACGTGACATGACAAATGAAGTCAAACTGACATTTACAGCCAAATCTGACATGACAGCTCAAATTATAAATCATTATTTTGAACTTACCATTGCAAATCAGAGTAAAGTAAGGAGAACGTTTTGAACACTGATGTAAAAAAGTTTTGCAACTTTAAATGAAACACAACTGAGAACAAAAAGTCTTCTGAGCTATAAAAAAACTGAGCAATTAAATTTCCTGATGCCCTAGACAACTCAACTCAAGGTAATTGTCAACGTCTCCACTAAATGTCTCAAATGTTCATTTTTGGCCGTGTGTTCCTGTGCGCTCCTAATGTTCACTTCATGCTTGCTGAGGTCATTCCTGCCATTAGCCATTCTAATGCGTCATTCAGCCCCACCCCTTCTTGTTAAAGTCAGACATCAAACAGACAGAGTTCTGTTCAGGGATTCTCACAAATTACTGCACGTCTGACACATGCCGTTGATGATGTCATGAGGTCCTGGTGGTCGGTGGGTTCACGAAGCGATGATCTCAAGAGATTTCCCCCTCAGCTGCTGGTGATACCTGTCTGCTGACGCCAGTCAACCCAAACATGACCTCACCTCACATTCTAATTAGAGTCCCGGAAACTCCCTATAAGAATTTAGAAGTGTTTAATTTTTCCTGTGTGCTACAGCTAAATTGTCACCAGTTCTTGAAACTGTATATTTAGCATAGGATAATGTTGAACCATACTGCATTTGTTAATCGTTTGATAAATAGAGCTGTCAATTTGACACGCTACAGTACAATTCACAATTAATCACAATCCCAGACTCGTACATAACTC
>JAZGTK010011479.1:4402-15581 GCA_036877625.1 Ambastaia sidthimunki | reverse complement strand
TTCTGCATATAGCATTCTGGGTAAAATATCAGTGTTTTCCAAGAGTTTGGGGATTAAAAAATTAATATGTGAGAGGCAAATGTCATGAAGAGCAGTTACCATGACGATGCAAACACCTGAAAATTGATTTTACAGGCCACAGGGATGTTTTTAGCTACTGTGAGAGACTTTGGATCTGTACCCTGGTGCAGTAAATATATTTTAAGATGGGCAATTCAAAGCAGGTTATGGATTCCTGGATGTGTTTGAAGAAAAGCAAATAAATGTCAAGCAGAGCCAAGGGAAAAAGGCCTGAAGGAGACCACCTGCCCCTGCAACAGGGATTAGCAGTTTCCCTGATCTTCCCAAAACCCAATCACACACCTTAAGTTATATGTGTGTTTGTGTGTATTTAAACATCCTGAGATTACGTAAACTAAAGTTTTTGTCATTCACAGTTCTGCAGTAATGGATGCTGCCCAGTTTCCATCAGGCCTTGCAGTACAATGTCTCTCCTGTAGGAGAGAGAAAGGCTATGATTGGAATAGCATACTACCGTACTACAGTTCTTTGACTCTGCATGTATATAGTACTGTATTTAGTCTTGTGTTATATAGCTTAAACAATTGTCTTGATACTTCTCAGTCATGCATGTGTTGTCACAGTTTATTTATAAAGTGCTTTTCACAATGGCACATTGTTGCAAAGCAGCTGTACAAATGAAAAATATCTAAGGATATTTTACAAAGAAGTAAACATTTAAAAATTAAAAACCCAAAAATAATAAAATAATATGTATGTATGTATGTATATATATATATATATATATATAGATTTGAAAAGTGAGAACTGACAATTGATAGCATTGTTAAACGAAAAATTAAGGTAAATTGGGGTAAGTTGTCTAATCTAGTGTCAGCAAGCATCTGAGCAAGCATCTCATTTAAAAAAAATAGCCATTGTTAGTTTAAAGGTTTTTCTCAAGTGTGTTTCGTATTCCAATAAATCCAGAGATTATAAAAACAGATTATAAAAGTTTGATTGGTGTTTAAAAATGTATTACAATCATTGAAACTGTATAAGCAGGGGGTGGCGTGTGATAAATGTCCATATGGTACTGCTTTTATAAAAATTCATGTTTCTCTCTGTTGTAATCTCAGAAATACAAAAAATTCCCTTTCTTTCAAAGAGAAGATTAATCATATTAGCGACCATATGTTCCCCTGCTAATCACGGCTTATGCTAGCATGTGCTGTGATAGCACTGAATACACTGTTAATGTTGCTGAAATAAACATAATGACCATCATAAAAATCTGAAATTTATGTCCAGGACAGATTCCTAGTACACATTCCTAGTACACCTATCAAAGAGTGAGCACCCTTGCAAACTGATTATTTAGGATATCTGCTGCAGATGTTTGAAGCTCTCAGGAGTCAAAAACTTGCAGCAAAATGGAAAACAGTTCTGTTGTGAACCATTGCAAAATATTTGCCAATACTGACCCACTTTTATACATCACACTTTTATACATACATCCAGGGGTTTATTTTGCAGTATCAAATGGCTGGATGTACATTTTCTTACAAGGCTAATTGCCAAATGAGTAAATAACTGGACATATTGTTTTATGGGGCAGTTGTGGTCTGCTGGTTAAGGAGTGGGGCTTGTAATCAGTAGGTTGCTGGTTCGATTCCAACTGAAGCAACTGAAGTGCCCTTGAGCAAGGCACCTAACCCCGATGGCTCCCCGGGTGCCGCAGGGATGGCTGCTCCCTGCTCTGGGTGTGTGTTCACTCCTCACGAAGGATGGGTTAAATGCAGAGGTCACATTTTGGTTATGGGTAACCATAACTGACAAATACATGTCACTTTTATATTTTATTTTTATTTAGCAAATTCAAACCTGACATGACAAAAGAAACAAAAGAGTAGTACTAGTCAAAATGACTCGCAGTATGGTAAACCTGATTAAGTGGTATTATGGTAGCGGATAACAGACCAGTGTTGTTACCAGGGGATAACAGGAGTAATGGAACTGACCAATCAAAATCAAGTATTCCAGGGAGCTGTGTAATAATGGCAGTTACTAAGAAAAAAACTGTGTAGTTTTATCTACATTCTGTCATACTGCTGCAAAAACAGTACCATTAACAAAAATTAATGTATTGATTTTTATCTGTGTTGGACAGCAGTGTGCAGACAGGAAGAAAGGCAGTGAGCAAGATCAGGACATAACCCAGTCTGGGCTCAAACCCGGGTCCTAGTGAGCCAACAGCTCTTAAATGCCATGAGTATGTGGATGGCACACTACACCACAGCTTTGACCCAGTATGGGGTCACACTAAAAGTAACTTTTATAACTCCCTCTCTCTTCCTCTCTGAGGTTTTTGGCATTAATTTACACAACTGCAAGGTGGACAGCTGAAGTCTGATATTTCTCTAACGCTGGTTTATCTCTCCTCACAGTTTAATGTCAAGTCTGTTCCAACAGCTCAGGCACACCAAGTTTTAATGAGTTCACGGATACATACACTCACACATTCTGTTATTTTCTCTAGTCTCCCTAAAACACCTTTTCACATTGGCATTACAGATATTCTTTTTATAAAGTAGTTTGGGGGCCAGTAAGGGCCTATTTACACTCAGTCATTGTATGCGATTGAGTAGCTGTTTTGCTAAGTACCTCTAATTTACACCAGGCCACATAAATGTGTCTCTGCAGAGAAAAACTGCATTTTTTCCACTATTGGCAGCAAATATTGTGGATTTCCAAAATGTAAAAGTTCCAAAATAATAAATAGTAAGGGAACTCAAAATACCAACTCAGACTTTGTTATGTAAACATAGGCTTTATGCAAATGCTTGGGTAATTCATTGCAAGCATCCAGTCCCAGTGTACATATTTAATCAGCTTTTCTATGACAGTGAACAAACCCCAGTGCTCAAGGGTGCGATACTTTCGGGGAGTTACCTTGAAATGTTTGTGTTATTAAACTGAATATGCTGTAACTCAAGTAGCTAGCTAGCACATCAACAGTTTAAATAACTTGCTCAGAAGGATTATCTTTAAACCGTTGCTCTGCTGTGACAGCAATTGACCTGAACAAGACTGTAGAATGCAAATGCCTGTTATAGCACCCCCTGTGGCAACACTTAGAATGCAGTGTGTGCTCTATGTTGCATGTTTTGGGTCCTTTTTAGTATGTGTTTTGCAATAAATGACCTAAATAAAGCAAAACATACATAACCCATGACCTTGATGCTTGTTGCAAGCACCAAGCTTTACCAGTGATGTATCTGTGATGTAATATTTGCATCTTTGCATGCTGCCAGTCAAATTTTTAACATCATGATAGAAAATGTTGTTTTAGTGGTAAATCCAAACGGGCACATGCTTGGATAATGCAGTTAAGATGCTAAACTTACCAAATTACATTGGTAAATATACAGTACAGGGTGGATATGAATTTGGTTTGGACCAGAAAGTCTAACCTTGCATACAGAAAATATTGCAAGCTTTAATTTGATTGGCTGAACTTTGTGCACCAGATTGTGTCAGCTCACTGGGAAACAAAGTTGTGTTTTTTTTTTTGGGGCCTTCATTGTTCATTAGACTAAATTTATCTGTATCTTTGTTTTTAATGATACACAGGGAGCCGTTATCTATGCCTTCAACTGCTGGCACTGAGGATGTCTCATGCATATAGTTGCAAAACCATTGTTAAAGAAATACATATGACACAAGGTATGCTTGATAATGTGGCATACAATATAAGCATACAGCATGTTGGTGTATGCATGGAATTTAAATACAGGACTCTTCTTTTGACCTGTTTGACCTTGTCCTAACATCAGTGCCTGTACCCTGTCAGCAAAAAGTTAAATAGAAATATGTACAGAAACACAAATGTTTCTACAATGACAAAAGTCTTGTCTTAAAAGTCTTAAAGCACAACTTTATATGCATCTTAAATATACGTATTATTTATGGAGGATGGAATATGTGACAAAGTTTCCAAACACTTTCCATTAACTTGTTCTGTGGTGTCTGTACAGGCTTTCACAGAGACTACTGCACCATTATTTAAATGTGTGCCCACCCTGTTGCTGCCAGTCTATTATTGTGCTAGCATTGATTTCAGATTTACATGCCTATAAATGTCACATTATTAAAGCAAACTGTTTCACATATCTGTCAGACGGCCCCTTTCTGTCTCAGTGGGTGGTTCTGGGCCAGGTTAATTAATAATGCAGACTTTTTTTATTCAAAGCTCTGGCTACTTGAGAATACGTGGTCTGTAATGCAGCACATTAACTGCTATAGGAAGCTCATGCACATTATTTCCTTGTGACAATATCTCTTGAAGTCTGTATATAATAAATTCTGACTATGCAGTGTAATCTATCATTTCTGCATGTTTATAGATGATAAGTCAAAATAATCAAAATATTCAAATAATTAACGTCAACATGAAATGAAAATGTATCTTAATTACTGTGTAAGTTGTATGACAAGTACATAAATTATTAAATAAGTGATTTTAATTGTGTGCTTTTTCTTTTAAGTCAGAGAGCTGCTGTTTTATCTTGTGGTGTACAGTATACTCCATTTAACAGGTAAACTGAGATCAAAGATGTGACATGCTTTAAAGTTTAGAAAGTGACAAGACTGCCAAGGTACTGTTTGTTTTTCCCCTAAAATCCATAAGACAGGGTCAAGATACCTCAGTAAAATGCAGCAGTAAACTGCTAATTTTTTAGAGAATGATGAAGATAACACATGTAACTTGTGTTAAAACATGTAACCCAACTCGTATCTTTTCTGTGCACTATTTTTAATAATTTTGTCAAATAATGCAACAGTTTTTAATCTTAAATCTTACATTTTTATTGTGGGTTTATTTTGCCCAAATTTGTGTCTTTAACAGGAACTAAAACCCGTTACTCTACAATGCACAGAAGGCTGAAGTTTCATAAATTGTCTGAAGAACAGCAGTTGTAAATTTCTTTTTAGGTAATTAAGGTGGATGGTGATCCTAAGATTAGAGAACCTGTCTTAACTTGTTAAATATTGGTCTTGTCTGTGGCTAAGACTGCTGTCTGTTTAATTTATACTCACCTAAAGTCTACTTACCTCTGTGTTCCCGTTCCCCTCCTCTGAGTGCTATGCTAATGCTGAGCTAATCGCACTGGCTGTCCTGTGAGCGTCTGCATTCATCTCTGATCGATGTGTGCAGGGGGCAGTAAGGCCCCATCAGTGACCTTTCTGCTAATCTCAGCTCTACCTGACAGAGTTTCACACAGATCCATTGAACAGGGCTGAGCCTGAATCAATAACGCAGTGACCTTGAAACTAAATCACCAGGGTCACAGGGAGACAAAGTGAGAGACTAATAGAGAAATTCTCCAGGCCTGGCTTAGTGCTTATGGTGCTGTCACTCTATCTACTTGCACATGCAAACAGAGCATTATGTAATCTGCCTGGATATGCAAACGTATCTTATGCAAGATCAATACAATTAAGTGTTCTGTATTGCACACTAATCACTTTAAGTTGTAGTAAATTTTAAATGGGTAGCTGATATTAAAGTTCAAGCATTTTTAACAGTGCATTGTGGTGGATATGCCATTGTAGAATTGCTGATTAGCTACAGTATCTTGCTACCTAATCATCTTTCATTGACACTTTCATATACATATCACCATGCAAACCTTTTTTAATACCAGTTAAAATATCTGATGAAAACACTGATAACAAAGGTGTTACCTCTTTGAAACCCAACCCGTGTCACGTTGTATAACCCTAAGCCTAGGTAGACCTTGCCTGTTCTCTAGGTTTCTAAAACAACTGAGCATGCTGTTATTGTACAGCCAGCACAGAATGAATGGGTGAATTATGTTAGGTGTAGATTAACATCATTGACATAATGGTAAAGTTTACCCAAAATGCATTGCTTGATCTTTAAATCCAGATGGTTCAAAGCCTTGGCTCGAATATAGGCTGCGAAGCTGAGGAACACTTTTGCTTCCTTTGACAGAAAATTGGAATTGGGAACGACAAATTGTTGTAATTCGACAATGACACAGTATGTTATAGTGGATAGAAAAAACAATGGGTTTTTAAACATGCATCCTGCACATACATGCTTTTAAATAGAGTTTGACTGTAGAAAGGGTCAGTGGTGAATCTGTGTGTTGTCTGTTGGGACAGTATGTAAAGCCTCAAGGAATTCTGGAGGTTTCTAAAAATTCTAGTTATTAATATACGGTAGCTTTAATGTACATGCACACACAGAAACAAAAAAAGTATTGACTTAAATATTGAAAAAAAGAGGAACCCAAAAGCTTTAAAACGATATCCTAGTCAAAGCCATATCTTGAATGGTTTTAAAGATATACCCATTTTGAATTATTGTCGTCTACCCTCTTTTTCCAATCTAAAACCTGAGAAAATCGCTTTTGAAATTTTTTGCCCGTTTTTTGTTGATATCTTTCAAAATCAATTCCATTTAAATGTATTTATTTTACAGCTTAATTTGACCAAAGACATTTGTATACATATAAATGCTGTTAAACTAGGCTAAAGCTCAAATTATTTTCAAATTATTATTTAACTATTTATTTGAATAAATATTTTAAAAGGCACTTTTACAAAGATTTGCTAAAATCAGAAAGATTGAACAGAGGTACTACTTTTTTGGTGATGGAACGTTGCGACTTCTGACTCATTTCACCAGAACGGGTCACAAATTGTAACAAAAGCTAATGAACACAGTTTCCATGGCTTTGGGACAGCACATTTCTATGAATGAGGAACCACATCTCCTACCTGTGCATTGTTTTCCCTCAAGTTTATGCTTTATGTAAAAATAAATATGGGAAAAGACAAAATTGCAAGCTTTTGCAAATTATGCAGAGAATGTTTGAATGTAATTATTGCGAAATCCTGGAGGGACAGTTATTATAATGAAGAGCTAGTTAAACATACCTCACATATTCCACTGAAACCAGGAAAACAATAATCTGAAATAAATTTAGAAATATGAATAGTCAGAATGTTCCAACAGTGTTTCACCCACATAAACCTGTGTACTTTCTAGCTAATTAAACCTTCTTTCTTTGAAAACAGCTGTATCAAAGAGACTTTGAGATAACTAATTAGTATGCAGTGTGTTTAAGACTGATTTTAACACCAAAGAGGTGTTAATACACATGGAAGACTAAGTTTGATTCTTACTCTAACAAACTCCTACACTCTCTCTCTCTCTCTCTATCTCTCTCTCTGTCTCATTGACAGAAAGCAGCGCTTAAGTGATCGACCCGCGAAGCTTCAAGGAAGAAATCACCAACACCCAGGATTCACCCGTCACCACCCTGCGCACCTCCTGCTGCCTGTGACCACGTGGACCTGCACCCTGTTCGTCACCCCTGCACATCTTAATTTCTATCACGACCATTTAATTACAATAAGTCCACGGGGGCCTTTTTTTTTGGAATTACTTGTCGGAGATCGCCGGAGGCGGAGAAAGGCCAGAGGATCCCAGAAGCATGGCAGGGCACCTTGGGGCGGCCAACACTGTACAACGAATCCGGGACCTCTTTCACTGGCCAGGCTTGGATGCTGACGTCAAGGCTTGCCACGTCTGCCAGGCTTGCCCCACCTGCCAAGTGATGTCGCTTAGGACACCTCCCCCCGGCCCGCTCATCCCATTGCCCATAATAGAGGTGCCCTTTGAGCGAAATTGGGATGGACTTGGTGGGGCCGTTGACGAGGTCTGCCCGGGGACACGAACACATTCAGGTGGTGATCTGACCGATCAGGGATCAGCATTCATGTCACGGCTAATGGCTTACCTCTGCCGGTTGTTGGGGGTGAAGCAACTGAGGACTACGGTCTATCACCCTCAGACGGACGGTCTCATTGAGCGTTTTAATCAGACCCTCAAACAGATGCTTCGGAGAGTGGCAGCCGAAGATCGCTGCGACTGGGACCTGATGTTACCCTATGTCCTCTTCGGCATCCGAGAGGTACCTCAGGCATCCACTGGCTTTACCCCCTTTGAGCTCTTGTTTGGCCGCCAACCTCGTGGTCTCCTGGATGTGGTGAAGGAGGCGTGGGAGCAGCAGCCGGCAATCCACCGGTCGGTCATAGAGCATGTGAAGAGCATGAGGGAAAGGATCGACCGAGTCATGCCATTGGTCCAGGAACACCTGGTAAAAGCCCAGCAGATACAGGGTTGGGAGCCGTCCTGTCCCAAGAACAAGGTGGTGAGAAACACCCTGTCGTCTACATCAGTCAGAAGCTGACCCAGGCCGAGAAAAACTACGCCATCATGGAAAAAGAGGCACTGGCTGTCAAGTGGGCAGTCCTGGAGCTGAAGTATTACCTGCTGGGCCGGAAGTTCGTCTTGCTGACCAACCACGCCCCCCTGCAGTGGATGAGTGGATGAGCCAAGGACACCAATGCCAGGGTGACGCGGTGGTTCCTAGCGCTGCAGGACTTCCACTTTAAGGTCCGCCACCGGGCAAGGATGGCCAACGCCAATGCAGACGGCCTCTCTCAGTCCTGGGCAGCGTTTGCAGGTCTGTCAGGGGTCACTCCCCACCTGTCCCCAATATCTCCCCTTCTTCGTCACAGGACCAGGACGACGCTTTCTATCACGACCATTTAATAACAAAAAATTCACCGGGGCATTTATTTGGAATTACTTGTCGTGTGGTTTTTCACCCCGTGACAATATACTGTCTAATAATTTGTTTATCAAACTGTTATGCATTTACAAATGATTTGCACATTTATTCATCCAGAATAAATGTGCAAACTGAAATGACATTGTTCAGATAATTGGTTTTACAGTAAATAAGAACACAAGATTTTTTTATATCTAATTAGAAAGGAGGTCATTGACGCCAACATTGACAATTTTGTTGAAATTACTCAACTAAATACATTTCATCACTAAAACTGAAACAGAAAGAACTTACAGGAAACAGCACCCATGACGTGATTGTCTGACAGCTCCTGAGGGCGACTGAATGACTACATCTAGATGGGGCCACTCATTTCTCAAAAGTGCATATGGACAGACTCTGTAATTTTCCTGTCACTTTAAGAGCAGGTAAGTAATAGGTAATTGGGTTCCTATTCATACTGTCTGTCCCCCTCCCCCAGTGAACTGTCCACCAGACTAGTGGAAAATAAAGTCTGGTTAAATATAGTGCTCTAAAATGCTCAAAGTGACTCACGGATAATCAGTCGAAGCAAACTTGCGGTAATTGCTTTCTGGGAGAGTCATTCTGCAAGGTAAAATCTATTTAGGTACCAGATCTTTTTTACAGGAAACTGAAAACAACATGCCTCTACACGCTATAGTTTTTGTAGCAGTGGCTTAGAACAGAGCTTTTATCTAATTGTGCTGCTTCAACACGCGCATTAATCTAGTGTGTCAGAGGGGGTACGCTTGTGCTGCACTAATAGAAAAGGGAATAACCACATTTATTTCAGTAATAAGCCATTACCGTCCTGTGTCCAGGCCGGGGAGGAAAGAGAGCTAATGGGTTTGTCTGCTTGCTGACTGCCATGTTGTTTATCAGAGTGAGGTTAGGGTTCACTCGCTACCACAGCTTTATATAATATGTATCACTTTATATAGATAATTCTGCTAAATGTATATCAATATTTATTTCAATTCTAATGTTTAAATGTGTTACAGCTGATAGTTTGACACTTGACACAAGCATGAGCTAAAAATATAATACTAAAAACATTTAAAGTAACAGTTCACCCAAAAGCTAACTGTGTCACTACTTCTTTCAAACCTAATTTCAAACCCTTCAAGTTCTCAAATCTAATTATTTTTCTGCATATTACAAGCACAAATGAGGTCATGTGTGCCATATAAACCAATCATACAATGGCCCGACATCATGCTATACAACAGTCAGTGGATCACATCAGTTGTGGATGCCACAGAAATGATTGATGAATGTCGTAAAATGAGTCTTACCTGTCGCAAAACTGGTCATGACTTCTCTCATGAAGTGCCTATATTTCCATAGTGAACTCCACACACCTTAAAAAGGATTGTTTAAGGTTAAATCTGTTGAAGATTAACCAACAGGCTGTTAAAGGTTCGCCCAAACATGATCTTTTCATTTATTCACCCTCATGCCATGCCTAATGTAATCACTTCCTTTCTTCAGCATTTAAATTTCAAAACTTCAAAGGAGGAAAGTATCATCAATGAATAATAGTCTACATTCCAGATATATTTTTAACCAAGTGATTACTTCATGACTTCAAGGAGTCATATGCTTTTTTCATTATTATTGATTGATTGACAGATAGACCTTGTCAGTATGAATTCTTATTGTATGTCTCTAGTCCTGACAAAATCTCTGTCTTTATCTCTTTGTGCTGGGATGGTTCTGTCCACTGCAGGCAGTACAGGTGTATGAGGTGGGGGGTTGGAACACAGGCACTAACGCTAACTCCGCTAACTTGATTAACTGCCACTAACAGATGTGGTGGGTCGTAACATCCCTCACCGATCAGACAAGTAATACTGTCTGTACCCTCACTGGAACAACCTGCAGTAAAGCTGTCCCAGGTGCACTTATGGAGATGCTTAAAAGGTTTTATTATTAGTTCTATCCCAAGAAAGTGTAACACTGAATAGCCACATGAACCGTTAAAATATTTTAACTATTAACCAGGTATAATTGTGACAGCACAACCATGAAGATTTATGATCAAGCCCTTTTTATGGTTTGGTTTTAATAATAGTCTGAGTGGATTGGGAGAATTGTTTACATAGTACATTATATGCTTTTATTTTGACACTTTCCTTTTTAATGAAATATCACATAGTCAATATTAATTAAAAGTTGTCACAACAGAGACCTCTGAGTGCATAATAAACACAAGCCTTGTGATCTTAATAGTGCCCACAGATCTGTGAAACACTGACAACCCACAGGACAGCTTTTGGTTCTAGTTATAGGCTTAAAAAGACATAAAGATATAAGAACTATTCATATGAACTACCTTAATTCTGATATGTTGTCCTTTTTGAAGCTTTACAAAGCATGGACACAATTAACTATCATTGTTTATAAAAGAGCAGCATGAGAGTTTCTCAGAATACCACCTCTCGTTTCCATGAAAGAAAGAAGGTCATTTAGGTTTGGAATGACAT
>JAZGTK010011478.1:0-12068 GCA_036877625.1 Ambastaia sidthimunki | reverse complement strand
AAAAAGAAGACAATAAAGGCTGCATGCAACTTAAAAATTAACACACCATAAAACACATTTAGCAGCCTATAGTAAACAGCTATGAGCACAAACACACAGATGCACTTTGAGTCAGCATAGAACCAATGTCCTATCATGGAACTATATAGAGTTGTTTATGGGTCTCTGGGGATGTCACAGAACAGGTTGTTCAGTTTAGATTATTGGTTGTAGGTACAGGACATGGTCATCCCGACTTTATTCTTCAAGGTGAAGAGGGCAACTACAGACCTTAAAGTTTAGCCATTTTAACAAAAAAAAAAATCATCCTAGATCTACAAATACAGAACTATCCTCAAACTCAAACCTCTGAAAGTTTTGTTTGGCCGCATATCCCGGTAATTGGACAGAAGTGTCATCTTTCTCTGTGCCTAATTTGCATATTACTGTCATAGTGTTTGAGAAACCTTGTCTCGCAAATGAAGAGATAACAACGTGACGTGCGAGATGTTGACTGAAACATACAGCGGTCGCTAAATATTAAAACAACAATGACAAAGTCTTCCGTTCCATATCCAACACACTTGCCAAATACACAGACTACACGTTAAACAACCAGACATTTGCTTCAAAGTTGCCACTCATGCAGAAAACCAATTAGCTGATTGTTTACCAAGCAAATAACCAAAACCTGACAGGAACGAGCAGCGCGCGCGAGGTATTTGCGCAGTGACGTGTGACAGCGTCTGCCGGCGGACGAGCGGAGCGCGCGCGACCTTTGCTTGAATCTGCTTGCGGTAAACATCTCACTGGTATGAAATATGACGGGCTTCAACCGCGCCAGGAACAAATGTTGAGGAACAATCGCGAATTTATTTCAAACCCTGCGTTTATACAGCGCCACGTGAACCCACTTCTTGCGCTGTGCATTCATTACATTATCCACTGACCTGCATTAAAGACCATAACCATCTCACGCTTGGGGTTTAGTGGCCATATATCTTCCTCTATAGCTTCCCCGGTTGTGCGAAGCCATTCCCAATGTGGCTCAGCCAGCAGGGGAAGACTGTGCCCTGGAGCCTGACTGAAGTCTGCTAATGAGCCTCTTCTACACAGCTGAGTCACTCCATTCATTAGGACAAAACTGGCACTCTTTTTGCACACAGTGTGCCCCTCTGAGCCCACTTCTATCAGCTGTATGATTGACCCTATTTCACTTTAATGATGATAATATAAAGTAATAAAATCCTCTTTCACATTCATGTCTTTGTCTATAAATCTATAACTTTATATGTAATACAGACCACAAAAAGCTTCACTTTTTATATCAGTACAAATAATCGAAGTGACACAACACCTCTGTCTCATCAATATTAATGATTTTCAAAGGTTGTGTTCTCACCTCTTTGGCTGGTGTCAATTATGAATTAATGTAAACCATCATTTGCACCATTACAACAAGAAGGGGAATTCAATTTTTAATGTCAATTAGAAAGACGTGCATTTGAGCACTGGTCATTAAAACCAGTTACGTTGAGGTTTGCTTGTAAAGGATATGATTTAATATTTGGACAAACAAGACAAATATGTTTACATAGCTGGAGGAGGTTAGGGTTCATGCATAAATAAAGAATCAGCTAATGATCATTAACACTTCCACATCAGAGTAACTGCTGAACAGAATCGTCAATCTATATATATAATCTCCATATCATTACCTACTAATCCAACAACACCTACGTCAAATAAATAAATACATATATAAAACAATGGTTACATAAACAAAATACAAACACTTTCTGTTATCTTAGAGCGGTTTCATTGCAGTTTTAAGTAAAAACTTTGCTATGACCCCTAAACAATAACCCGAATTGTTTATTTAGAGACTTTCACTGTTTTATAGATCATGGCCATAACATTTTAAAGTCAAACAAAACATGCATAAGCATACATTAAATCTAAGCCAAAGAGATATAAAAGGCTGTCAACATTAACCCAGTTAATAACAAATAATCCAGGCAACCTATATCGCAAACATAAACATATCGCAAACAAGAACATTTTGCATACCTTGATTGACGGAAATCCCATCAATGACCATTTGTGATCATGAAACATCTACACACCTTGCTCCTTTACAGCAGGTGTATGCGACCAGCTCGGTGTCAAAATAAAAGTCTCTCTTTGACGATATAATCACGTGGTAATTATTATTGCCAGAGCAATTTATCTTAATGCTGGTGTAAATTCTATTTTACATTCTAAACAAGAATCCCAGTGAAGGTAATACGTGTAATATTTTAATTGGGTTGTTAGATGTTAAAATATGTGGGACCAAACACTATTCAGACATACATGTATGAATTTCCAAATAAAGTGAACGCTTTGGAGTCTACGACCTTTAGGTTGTGTCAGTGCTGAGCGGAGTAAGTGATGCTGTGCTGCCCTCTTGTGTTTAAATTGTTACTCTTAGGTTTATAGTTGTGTTAAAAAGTCTGACAAAAGTAAAATCTATAAACCTTGTTTTCCATTCGACATTATTCTTTCTTTCTTTATTTTTGCTCTGTCTGAACCACGCATTGCTGTTTTAAAGTTATATTATGTTACTTATATACTTAATACTTACAAGTCATAGTCAATACTTAATAGGAATTGTATTTTATTATTAACTGAATTATTGCTGTTGAGGTGAAGATGTGAAAATTCTCTGTTTGTTCAGGCTAATTGACGGCTCTGTGATTGAACTTCCACCACAGTTCACTGGAAGCGGAATCCGAGCTTTGCTCTTTCACACAGAGCTAATAATTTCCAAAGTTCACAATTAAAAGAGTGCAACACTTTAGTTCCCTTAGGAAAAATTTGTTCAGTTGAGAATGAAAGAGTACAAACAAACACAAATTTAGAATTATACTCATTAGCATTAGAAAATAATGTGGAAACAAAACACACACACACACACACACACACACACACACACACACAAAGATACACACAAATGCATACATTATGCTAATGCATTATGATTTATTTTATGTGTTAATTGTATAGATGTACAATATGTATTGTGTGTTCATGAAAAATGCATCACTCTTTCAGTCATTAGTTAGTCTATTCCGGTCTGTACAAACATCTATGATGTGTTTTGAAAATGCAAAGCTTTCATCTATTAAATTATATGAACAGCATGGCATTTGGTGCAATGCAAATAACTGTGGATGCTGTGACTAAATGTTGTGTTGTGTTCATTTTTTCACACCACACTGTATGTAGCATTATGCAAATGGATGAAATATAATTGGTATAGATATGAATTTTGCAAAAATCACTTCTCAGATTGAGATGTATTGTCATGAGGTGTACAGGTCGTGTTTTTAATTGCTCGGTCATTATGTTTTTCTCTTTGCTGGTTCACAATTTCAGCTTTTAGGTGCTCAAGTTAATTCATCCTCTTTATTTTTAATGTCTTGTAATGTTTTGTAACACTCATCTCACACTCAGTGTCTATTTCTTTTTGTATCTCGACCTGTGATCTTATTCTTTCAGTTTGTTCAGTAACTCGCTTTTCAAGATCCTCTCTGACTCTTCCAATTTCATTTTTAGTTTCCTGCAGATCATGTTTTTCCTTCTGTTTTTATCACACTGAAAGGCTTTGAATGAGACTTTTATTGCGGGCTTTTAAATTGAAAATCGTCTTACGTCATAAAAAAGCGCAGACCCAGTGGGATAAAACGCTTCTTTCTCTCTTGCTTTTGTCCTGTAAAACTGCCAAAACGTCTTACGCAATGAGGTAGCTAATATTTTTATTTACATTACATTTGTCTGAAATCGTCTCGCATAACAGTAAATATACTGTGTGAGACTGGTTTTGTTTTGCTGCCACATTAGTTAGCCTGGTTCATACCCGTTAGCATGTTGCTTTGCTAGCAACTGTGTTGTTGGTAAATGCAACAAAACATGCATATATTACATGTTTGATTTAAATGTAAATATGTTTTAAATTAAGGTTTAAATTCAGTTGTTTGTAAAACACTGTTTGGTTGAATAGGCTTTTGGTAAATTAATAAGTAACAGTGAATGAATGAACGACCACTCAGCGGGGTCTGTTTACTATTTGAACATATTTGATTTGTACATATTGAACATTTTGTTTGGCTGTATGTTTACTGTAATTCAGATACTGAAATGCTCTGCTGTTTTTCTCCAGAGGAGATCGTGGCAGGGGAAGGGGGGGCCGGTTCGGCTCCCGTGGAGGTTTAGTCCAAGGGTGAGTTATATATTACATACGTGTGTAAACCTACTGTTTGCATGCTTAAAATAATGTAGCCTAACATTACTGCTTGTGACTTATTTACTTACAGGTATCGGCCATTTGTTCCCCACATACCCTTTGACTTCTATGTTGTAAGTGCATTTATTTATGGCTTTATGAAACAACAACAACAAGACATATAAAGTATAAAGTGAGTAATTTATTTATATCTGTTATAGTGTGAGATGGCTTTCCCCCGAGTTAAGCCAGCCCCCGATGAGACTGCTTTCAGCGAGTGTCTGCTAAAAAGAAACCAAGATCTCACTCCTACCTCTGTTGAACAGGTAACACAGTAATCTTGAAAACATCTGAATGAGATGAGCCCAATGCCTGCTTTTTATCTGAACTAATAAGAATCATAGTTTCTGAGATCTTTTTTTGTTTCAGGCTTCAATTTTGTCCTTGGTCACAAAGATTAACAACGTGATTGACAACCTAATTGTAGCTCCTGGAAGCTTTGAAGTGGTGAGAAACACATTTTAAGCAAGACCTTTCAATAAATCATTATTCTTTGCGTGTTTTTGCAATGTCGTTTTTCGCATTGTAAATAAATACTGATTTTTAGCTCACACTTTATTTTTACAATGTCTAATAATCGCTTTCACAGCAAATTGAGGAAGTAAGACAAGTGGGCTCCTATAAAAAGGGAACCATGACGACAGGACACAATGTAGCTGATCTTGTGGTTATCCTGAAGATTTTGCCAACCTGTAAGTTTTATGGCTTCAGTTTAATATGTGGTGATACCTGTGACACAGAATTGGTGTGTTTTGCAAATTTGCAGTTATTTATCATTTTTTTTCTTAGTGGAAGCTGTTGCTGCCTTAGGAAATAAAGTAGTGGAGACCCTGCGTACACAGGACCCTTCTGAGGGTGAGTGTGGGCTGTCATCTGATAGGTTAATCTGAAATAACTTTAAATTAAACATCTCGTATTCATAGTCCAAACTCTGGGCTGAATTCATTGGAGTTCTTAACTTAAAACAATCTCTGATGCGTAATATAGTAAATAAGAACAAGATAATTACAAATAATAAATATTAATAACAATAAAAACTGTTCAATACATCCTGTCAGCAGATGTAACTTTAAAATACAGCATTTCACTGAATTTCTCATTTAAATCTTCCCACCTTCAGTACTCTCCATGCTGACCAATGAGACGGGTTTTGAAATCAGCTCTGCGGATGCCACGGTGAAAATCCTCATCACCACGGTCCCACCAAACCTACGCAAACTGGACCCAGAGTTACACTGTGCGTCACCCCGCAACCACCAATTTGTATGTTCATTAAAGCTACATTTAAAATTGGTTATTAAATGCGTTTTTTTCTTTTACAGTGGACATCAAGGTTCTGCAAAGTGCTCTGGCTGCCATTCGTCACGCTCGCTGGTTCGAGGAGAACGCCTCACAGTCTACGTAAATGCCTGCTGTTTGTTTTCAGTCCAACATTAATGATGTCTTATTTCTTTCCTTCTGTGACTCAGTCTAATTTCTGTCTCTCAGTGTGAAAGTGTTGATCAGATTACTGAAAGACCTACGAGTCCGATTTTCTGGATTTGAGCCCCTCACGCCCTGGATTCTGGATCTGCTGGTAAGCGTCAGTAGAAGTTTAAACTGCTGCTTGTTATCTCCACCAGATGATAAGCTTCAGCAATGATGGTGTGTTTGTAGGGACATTCTGCTGTCATGAACAACCCCTCCAGACAACCCCTGCCTCTCAACGTCGCCTACAGGCGCTGTCTTCAGATGCTCGCTGCTGGACTTTTCTTGCCGGGTTCTGTTGGAATCACAGATCCGTGTGAGAGCGGGAACTTCCGGGTGCACACTGTCATGACTTTGGAACAACAGGTTAATATAGGTGGAAGCGATATAGGTGTTGTAATGTTGAACGATGGCATCTTTTAAAGCAAAGGTAATCTGATTAAACCTTGTCTGCAGGATATGGTGTGCTTTACAGCTCAAACACTGGTGAGGGTTCTCTCTCACGGAGGCCACCGCAAAATCTTGGGCCTTGAAGGAGATGCTAGTTGTAAGTGTTCAAATTCTATTCTAGTGACTAGATTCCCAGTTTGCCTCTTGGAATCCAGCATGTCTATGTTTCCGAGACTAATGTTAGTGATGTTTATGCAGATCTCACCACAGAGATGTCCACCTGGGACGGAGTGATCGTCACCCCATCTGAAAAAGCTTATGAGAAACCTCCAGAGCGAAAAGAAGAGGAGGATGAGGCTTTGGAGGAGGGAGGAGAAGGGGAAGATGAAGGCATGGAGACACAGGAGTAATTCTGCTCTATTGAAAGTTTTCGTCAGATTATTTGTATTTAATTTGTTTTATTAGAGATTTTTAGAGATTTTTTTTTACTGTGAAGTCCCCTGTACATCTACATTGAGTTTCTCCTTCAGTCTGCCTCTCCTTGACAGCAACTAGCAATATAGACCAAAAGGAGATTTATCTATCCCCCTTTTTTGCCTTTTCACCTTACCCATCTTGCTCAAAATGGTTACGATTATGAGAGGGGGTTAAAATGACTTCAGTTTGGTTTGTATGTTTTGTATCTGTGCCTTTTTGGTTTATTCCTAAATTAAATTTTTATTTCTTCTTTTACTATGTGTCTGCTTTCTTTTTGTCCCCAGTGTAGTGATTCATATTGCAGACAATATCATTTGATATAATCTTAACGCATTAGTACCCAATTGGTGAGCTGCTCTATGTAAAAATAAAGGTGCTATTAAGCTACTGATATGACTGCACATTTTTTAAAATACTAATTGTGTAAAATGCATTTAGGTATAAATATAGAATTATGTTTCTTTGAAAATAAAATACTAAATGGACGGCAGTTATTTTACCGAGCTGTACATATCAGTGGCAAATGTTATTGTGTAATATTATTATATGTGTCCCTGTGCCATTAATCTGCCTGCCAGCCTTTGTTTCAACAAATCAGTAAGTTTAATTTGTTTTAAATCTGGAAATAATCGAGAAAAAGTGAAGTTGCTGAAAGCTAATGCACGTTGCTCTGCTTGGTAAAATGTAAAAAATACAAAATTAACTTGTTTAACCGTGGCAGTGTATCAAACATAAATATATGATTACAAAAACAAGCAAAACAAAAAAAACAAACAACCTTAAGTAAAAAAATAAAAATAGTAAATAAAAAATTTCTTGTTATGATGTCATTCAAAATGGGCAAAACTTAACAATTAGTTAAATAAAGGAATTGCTACATCACAGACCCCTCGCATATATATATATATATATGTAGACTGTGGGTCTACATGTTCATTTGTTGTTTTCTGTTGTGGCATGTGTTATGAGATGTTAGTAGCTCTTTGTTTTAAATTTAAGAACCGTTTAATCTTTCTCCAGTCTTTTTTTTTACATTAGCAGCAGTTACAAACAAAAGAATAGAATCTAAACAGGGTGACTTTTATACATTATTAACACCCTTGAGGATACAGAATAGATTTTCTTATAATCATAATTGCAATAACATTTCTCATTGTATCTGAAATCATTAATAATACCAGCCATCATCATAACAATCCATTGAATATTAATAACTTAAATTGCAACAGATATATACTGTACATAAAAACAAAACGTGAGATTTGTATTTGTNTTATACATTATTAACACCCTTGAGGATACAGAATAGATTTTCTCATAATCATAATTGCAATAACATTTCTCATTGTATCTGAAATCATTAATAATACCAGCCATCATCATAACAATCCACTGAATATTAATAACTTAAATTGCAACAGATATATACAGTACATAAAAACAGAACGTGAGAATTGTATTTGTAATTACACAGTAATTGTTTGTAAGTCTATGACCCATGTAATATTCAGTGATCAGTTATGCAGTAGTTAGGAATTTAATGTAAGGTCTACGTCACAGTGCCCCAATGACACACACAGCTACAAGTTCCTCAGCAGCTAAGATATATTTAGCACTTATTCTAGCTAAATCTGATTACGGCATACATAGTGGCTACGTCATATTCGCCAACATATATCAGAGTTTCAGCTATTCATACTGACCTGTTATGAGACTTTAAGATGTAACAATCCACATACCTGGGTCATGTGTTTACACTGGATGCTGTACATCCCAGATAGAGAGTTCCTTTAACCTTCCATTTACATTGGAAAACGTGTCCGGAATGGTCGGGAATGGTAAACAGTCCTGATGTTTCTACATGTGTCGACAGGTGCCTAAAAAGTAAACAACTCGTCCTTCAAAAATTGTGATCGGGGGAAACTGTGATCAGTCTTTCGTGAAATGTTTCGTGGATTTATCAAAAGCATGACCCTGATTAAAGATCACCTATTTCACTCGTTGGAAATTGCAACTCCATGTCTTAAGCAGACAGTCTGTGTGTTTTGAGAAGGCAGGAGTCCTTCACAGTGGAAGAAATAGTCTGTTGTGCTTTTCTGTCTTCACAGGCTTGCTGCATCTAGAAAACGTGTCATTTGAACGTAATTATAACTGTTTTGAAGCTTCAAAACTCTACAATGAGGTATCAGAAAACAAAACGTAAACGTAACGTAAATAAAACGTAAATAAATAAAATGCTCTGATGCTCTTTTTAGGCAACATACTGCATACATATAAAACAACCTTTAGACCAAATATTCAATGGTGACAAAATTGGAAAATCCAATGTGATACAGAATCGAGGGTGTGGTTATTCCACATGAATATTTAGATAAATACACCCGTCCTTTTTCTGGACAGGAGATGAAGATCTACAGTTTTGATAGATGTTTGTTTTTCCTTTATGGATTAATAAAAGCATGCAGGTTATACAGAAACATCCAGTGCGGGTGACTATTACCTGGATGAGGTGGAATAAATTATATTAGCAGAACAATACATATTGTGTTTGAGTCATATTTCATATTGAGTATAATACTGAATAGTGTTTTTTTAAAAAGCCCCACAAAGTGCTGTTAGGCACGTGTAGATATTCAAGATATAGAAAAGAGATTATATATATTTTTTGCCCGTGGACAACATGGCAACTAGCTGTCAGCTCAAATTGTAAGTTATTAGCAAGTCCATTTCAAGACTGACACAAAGCGCACAATTCTACCCAAAGTCTTTTTATAGACTCTGTATGTAAGTCAAGTCCACAGAGCTACTGCTTTCCTTCCTTTGCGATTTCTGAACTCTTTTATATTATAATTGTATATCTGAACACACCTGACGATTTCTAATCTAAAAATGTACTTATAAAATATACATCTCCCAATAAAATATTTTCTTCCATCTGTCATCCGTGGATAAACATACCAAAAAAAATCCTTTAGATTGTTTATGCAAACAGCATGTTTGCTTTTTTTGAAAGTAACAGATGGCAACGGTTTGCAAAGACAATATTTGTCTCCGCTGCTCCAAATTCCCCACTTGTCTTCGTCTACATGGGAAGTTAAATGCACACAAACACAATGTGTTCTATCACATTGTGTTGCTTTTCTATCATGAGCACATACAGAATTTACACACCAAAACTAACACTGCTTCAGTAATATTTAACAAATCCATCAAATTCATCTTTTGGTGTAAAATGGACGCTGAATAGATATCACGATACAAATACAATCTAAAGTATATTAAGCAGTTCTTGCGTGACCCTCCAATAAATCTAAAGAGGGAAAGACAAGAAATAGGTTGTGGGCCAGACCATTGCCAAAAAAAAACAATAATGGAAAAAGTGATTTCTTTGAATAATTCCATCCTTTTCCAAACAGAACAAAGAAAAAAAGTAAAATATAAAAGCAAGCGCTCATCCGAAACGCAGAAGGTACATTGATTTCACGTTTGATGTTTTTCTTCTGTTTAAAATAGGCAGAGGGGTGAAATGAAGACACTTTCATCTGTGAATGAGCATTGCTCAGGGTGCAGGTCAAGTGTGAAATTAAAGTTTGCCTTATTCACCCCTGGGTCCATTCACTGCTGTGTTTTGTTTTAAACACTGTGTTGTCTTGTGATGAAGACTGTCCTGTTTTTGTGAAGCTTTTTTCTGCTTTTATTTGTCATTTTTCCATCATTGGGGTGGCAAGAAGCCTCAATGCAGTTGTAAAATCATATTGCAATATAAAGGATCCCTATTGTAATTTGATAATTGGCAAAAAGGCATTTAAATATACTGAAGACGCTGCTTTCCGGAGTTTTGCTAGTACACCGCTATGACATTGTGTAACAGGCCTTAGATTTAGAACATATCAATAGCCTGAGCTTACAGGGTGCATTGCTCTACTCTGGCCACAAGAGTGCGCTCGTGTCACAGTGAAATGTTTGCCTTACGTTCGCCGCACTGTGGACTGGAAACATTTAGGAAACACAAAACGATTTGTTTTAATATATCAAAAAGGACTATTATTTAAAATAATGAGAAAGATTTAGGATCCTCTTAATAAATGATATTGCACCCGTATGTGTGTGGTGTATTTAAACAGTCCTATGAATTTTCTATATTTTGTAGATTAAGATTTAGAAAAGTTTCAAATGCTGAGCCACATATTTGTGCTGGATGAGCCCTTTTTTCAGAATATTAACACTTGCTCGAAAAAGTGTGTAAGCTCACATCCAAAGACCCCACCACTCAAACAAAGCACAATCCAGATACCAGCAACATACTGTGATACCGTCTCCATCTTTCCATTCACACTGGCACACTAAACGAACCGCATTCGCTCCACTTTGTCACTCGGACGATTGTGCAGAGGTGCGAGCCAGAGAAAAGTTGCTGTGGTTCTTTATGGGGATCTGAAAGGCGGTGGTACACACTCAGAGTCTCGTCTGAGCCTCTGTGATGTAGATCTCAATACTGTCTGCGCTTTCTGTGGCTGAATTCTGGCGGAAAGACGCGGAGCGTTTGGTCTGGAGTAACCTGCGCCGCGTCTCCAGTTTCTGGCGGTCGCCCACGTCCAGCGACTTCTCCCGCTCGGGCACGCTACGCCCCCGTGAGACCACCAGCATCCCTCCACCGCTCCCCGACACGATCTCAGACGCGCTGTCGGCCCGCAGGCTACCCGTCACACCGCCAGCCGGTTTCTTTGGTAATGGAGGCGGAACTTTCTTGTCCTCCTAAGAGGAAGAGCAGGGAAGTGGCGTGACATTATGGATGACCGATGCGGGGATGAAGGGAAAGCGCAGGGAGGAACACCGGGAAACGCACACATGTAAGCAGAAGATGTGTCAGAGAGTGGATGGAGATCATGGCAGGTTCATAGTGTGGACGGCGCCATGAGTTTGCAAAATAATAATGGCATTGAATTAGTATATTTAGGATGAGACATGGCATTGCGGGAACAACAGACAGTAAAAAAAAGAAAGAAAACAGGGGAAAAAAATTAGTAATTACATCACAACCACAACAGAGGTTAAATATTTGTTAGGCTTTAATATTTAACAGCAAACAAACAGCTCTGGGCATTTATTGATGTTTTAAAACATGCATGTCTTTGTTTTCTCTATAGTTTAGTTCCTTTTGTTCCTCTGGTGTTTGGATGATGGGAGGGAGATGTTGGAGACCAATACATGAGAAGTTCTCCTGCCCACTGCTGTTTTGGCACTGGTGTGGAGCTGTGCACTGACTGGAGCACAGCGGAGGCCCACTCTCACCTTCTTCTCAGGGAGCAACCTCCAGCCTGAGTCCTTCAGCCGCTGGAGGTCCTGGAACTTCACCCTAACATCCTCAATGGCAAGCTGCAGGAGGTCCCAGTAACTGGCCAGATCCTGAGTGGTGGGCTGAGGGTAC
>JAZGTK010011477.1:0-14122 GCA_036877625.1 Ambastaia sidthimunki | reverse complement strand
CTCTCAATTTCATCTATCACCAGCTTACATTCCAACTTGTAACAGCAGATTGTTGCTAGAGCTGCTATCAGGAACCTTATACTTTTATCACCAAAGTTAATATCTTCCTGCTCTGTTTTTATTCCCCCATCAGGGTCTCACTTCTGTTAAATCTTTTAAATGCTTTTCCAAACTACCACCAAATTAAATTAGTCCCATGCTCTACGCAAGTCTTTATTGTAACGCTTACCGTTAAACCTGTCTTAGTCACGGAAAACTGACTGCAGCTTTAGCGTGCCAGAGGAGAACTGGCCCTCCCTGTCAAGTCCGGATTCTCACAAGGTTTTTTTCTCCACTTTTCATCCTCTGGAGTTTTGGTTCCTTGCCACTGTCGCCCTGTTGGCTTGCTTGCAGGGAGTCTGCTGACACTAACTTAGATAATTTACCATAATTTGCTGTCTAAAAAACTGTCCAGAATTTCCATATTTTACATATAACTGCATATGTCTAACACTCCATATAATATTTTTTTCTGTTTTTTGTATCTATCCCTTGATGTTTTTCACTGTCATTTGTACAGCTGCTTTGTAACAATCTACCATTGTGAAAAGTGCTTTATAAATAAACTTGAACTTGAACATATGACTGCTGAGGAAACTCAGGCCCACATCAACTGGCAAGTCAACAAGTGCCTTTTTAATGACAGGTATCCAAACTGAATGAGAGTATTGATTTTGAAGTGCTGGGGTAGATGTGTGAATAATGTGTGAATAATTAGAAGTATTTTATTGTCCAAATTGTTTAGATTTTTAGAACGCACAATAGCTTCTTTTCCATCAACTGTATCAAAATTAATTATACTGCATGTGTGCTGTGTGTATAAAGGGTTGAATGAAAATGACTTTGGCTTTAAGTATGAATTAAACAGACGATATATGGGAGTGAATACATCATAATAAAAGTACAGAAAGAGTGATTTTAAATATCTCCTGACACAAAGCTGCAATCCTTTACTTTTTTGGTTAAAAATAAAAAAAATCAGAAGTACAGTAACAGATTAACGTCAAAACTGTCTCCAGTTCACAACAGTAAATTTATAATAATGATTTATAATTTAAGCTGCTGGGTCAGCTCTCACTAAAAATGTCAGTTTACTTCAACATACATAAATGTACTTAAGTAACCTACATTTTATGTTTCAAACAAAGATGATAATAGAGAGCCAAAAGTTATGGATTGCATCTTAACAAAATTACTGTCAATAAAATATCTGCAATAAAAGGTCAAATATATAACGTTTTTATCTGGGCTAAACAATGTTACCCCTTAATTTTTTATTTTTTTTCCAGATATTGGCTGACAATGTTTATATTCTTTATTATTGTTCTTTACAGTTATGTTCTTTTGCATTTGAATCTGTAAAACAGTTATTTTTTAATGTACATTTATTTTTATTTTTTATATTTAAATATAGGGTGTATTTGTTTTTTGAAAAAAGTTGTGAGACTTGTTATTAAGAGGACAACGCTAAAGTTTATCAACCTGTTTTTGTAATAATTCAATACCATGATAATACAGTTGCCATAAAAGTTACAGCAATTATCCTGATGAAAATGTAATAGTATCACATGCCTATTCTGGGGAAGGGTTAGAGACAGATCTGACAGGCACTGTCACGAACTCTCCTGCCACGCCCACTCCGTCACGCTCCCAGTCACCGGAGTTCTGATCGCCATCATCTGCTGCACAGCACCAAACTCATCACCCGCACCTGTTCATCATCAGAAACTGCCTTATATAAACGCACGCCTCAGCTCCGCTAGTCGTCCGGTCTCGTCTACACGTACGGACTCGTATACCGAATACGGTATCGTATACCGAATTCCAGATCATATACTAAACTATGTTCTTTACCTGTGTTCTTTTGTCCAAGCTCCTGCGCCGCTGAGGTGTGCGTCCCTCGTTTTCTGGCTCAAACCGATCTCCGTATCTCCTTACCATACTAGGAAAAGAAATACCCCATGGATACCTTCGCCATACTACGAAACAAACAAAACAGAGACTCCCGTTAAATCTACTATCCTGCTCTTCTGGTCATCTCCATTTACAGTTACTCACCAATTCCAATTATTCACTGTCACCTACCTGTTACTTCAATAAACCTGTTCATACTTCACTCCATTCTGTGTCCGTGTATCGTTACAGGTACACTACTGTTCTATTTGCTCAATGACCAGACTGTGTCCTACTGTCTTCAGAAGTTCATACTTATAAGTCTAATTTGCCACGTCCAAACTGCAAGGACACAAGGCCAGACCTTGCATACTTGGTAGGTATTGACAATGGCCAAGACATTTTAATTGTCACCACAAGCATTCACACTTTATGGCTAAAAGAACATGATGGTAAATAGACATTGAATTAACTGTTATTAACATTTATACATTATATCATTTTAAATCAGCATTTTGAATGATGAATGATGCAAACTTCAATGTACCACAGTACAAATTGATTTTAATCAATTTAAAGTTTGTGAATACTAAGCATTTTCTAAAATGTACATAGAACAGCCAAACTGATGTGGTCCACTGATCTTTAGACATTATAAAAATCTTTAAATTATGACTCAGAGAAACATCAATTATAAGTCAGATTAACTATAAAACAGCCACAGAGAACAGTGATGTCATCTTCAGTTTAAGCTTAAATCAGCTCAGTTCATTTCAAACCCCAAACTAAAGTTGACAGTGGCAAAAAGCTCAAAGGAACAAAAAAATAAATACTTTAACCTTAAACAACCAGATGTGCTGCATATCAGTTAAAAAAACCCGCAATCACATTTTTCTGCCTTAAACATTTTACTAATATAATATTTTGTGAAAATGTGATGGGAATTACGTAAACGTTGTTTAAATGAGTTCGGTACTGTTTCTGTTTATAGTATGGGATGCTGACTGTTGATATTCTGAGCTTGTGATTACAACATGTAAACTTTAAGGGTGGTTTCACTACAGTGGTTCAAGCTGTAGGAATGCTGAAATAACTAGAAAATTGATAACAGCAAGATGGTATAAAACTGTGTTTTCTGTCAATTTCCACCCTTCTGCTACTTATACCAACTACAGAAATAAGCGCAGTTATGATTAGCTAAATGTGGGAGAGCGTTGCTATAATAAATATATTGTCTTGCATTAGGTAGGTTTAAATTATTAACAAAGAATCAAAACTAGTATGAGTTGTAAACTCATTGTGAACTAGTAAACTAGTTGTGAGAGTTTATTAACATTGCCAAATGAGGTTATACATGAAATGGTTACAATGAAAATGCCTATAATGGTAAATAATATATGTATACAGTTACCTGTGTATGTTGAGAATGTTACCGTATACCTGAGATCTAGAATAAAACATAGATAAAGCAGGAAAGACAGGGAGAACAAATGAGTCCTGGAAGCTGGGCCTAGTGGCCTGAACCCAGAGCTCAGGCAAAGAAGAAAAGAGCACAAAGGACAAGGGAGCCAAAGAAAAAAGAGAGCAAACCGGAAAAGATCCTAGGAAAAGAGACAGAGCATCTCTTACATTCCCTTTTTGTCCTTTCCTTGACCATGTGACTGAAACCAAACCTAAGACAACCAAAATGACCAATCAGAAGACCATATTTAACCCCCACTGTACTGGACAAATGACAGACCCTCACCCACAATACAAATAGCTCAGCCAATAGCCTTTGATTGGTTCAGAAAAGGGTAACTTTAGGCAAGATAAAGGTTGTAAGTTCCATTTTATTTTCAACCCTACAGAACGGATCGGTAGTATACAGTATATGTCACGGACGAGCCAGGCTTTCTCACCTCACAAGCACAGCGCGCACCTTCACCTGAGTTCTGATTCCACACACCTGCACGTCACTCATCATCACACTGCTCAAGCACACACCTCACCTGCACACACTGTCTGATCTCACTTTGAGCAACGGACTCATGAACGCCACACGGCAACTTCCTAATGGTTTCTCCGTCGTCTCCTACATCGATTCCTCTCCATCTCATCATAGATTATACTCTCGCCTCATCTACTCACCCACTCCATCCACTCACCTGAACCCTCACCTACGTCACCAAGGTGTGTGCATCACTCCCATCTTCACTCGGCGTCCACGACCTCCAACACTGTAAATATAACGGACATTATCATTCATCCTCTTGCATCAAGCCTGTTGTTTAACATATCTATACCATAATACCCACCTGTTTTCTGGAACTCGCCTGCTACCATCTTTGTCTTCCGTCGTTCCGTTACAGTATATCAGTAGGACATTTTCCAAGGATTCCGCAACGCCTGCTGAGACCGATCATTGCCAGTCAAACCTGAATGATATCTGTGATGTGCTTGTTAAAGAGTCTGCAAAACAAGTTATAGGTGTAAGGAAATATGGAGTTCAAATATTGTTTTAACAAGGCTACAAACATAACACTTAAATGCACATTACAATTTAAAAACTTGGAAGGAGTAGAAATTATAAAGGGTTGTGGGAAATATTTATCAGTTATTGTATTTTATACAAGTTTACAGAGAATTTATAATGTTTGTAGTGTTTATATAATGTTTAAGTTATAAAGTAATTATACGTTTAATGCATTTAAATGCATTAATACAGTAATAAAAGCAAAAACTGTAACAAACCTGATTGCTATGTAGTGTACTACATTAATCAAGGCATGACAGTAAATTTAATGTTGGAGTGGGATTTGAGCAATCTTTGTTTTACTGGTTACGTGATCAAACGTTTGCTTATGTACGTCATTTAATTGTGCTGTGTAATTACCATTAATATCTGTGCAATCAAAAACTTACTAGACCACAACATTATTTATAAAAGCAGTTTTTAGATCTAGTCACTCTAGTTATAACCCCTCCCGGGGGTTACTGGGGTTGGAGATGGAGCTTCCAGCAGCCAGAATATTTAAAATTAAAAATGAGGGAGTCAGCGGTTTGATTTTTTGGAACATGCTTAGTGGTTATAAGAAATTGATCAGAGGGATAGACGGTGGTGAAGGGATCCCTCCTTGGCTTGGACTAGGAGATTAGGCTGGATGAGCTTCAGCAGAAAGAAAGAATGTCTCGTCAGAGAGAAGATTTTTCAGAGAGATTTATCGGCGCATGCTATTTTACATCAATGTCCGAAGTCGTTCACTCATTTTCGTTCACTTCTTCCCCATATAGTGGACCCAAATGAGCGTGCCACAGGAGGCACGCATACAGGGGTTAAAATAGTCCATGTGGAGGGACAACAAAGTGAATATAAAGCGAATAAAATTTGGATAAAACGAATCAAAGTAAAACAAATGTCTTACAATTGGTGGTTGTGTGTATGAGGTGGCGTCATGGTGTACGTTGGCTCAAAAAGGAAGCCCACTATCTTTGAGATTGAAACCCGCTGCTTAACAGGAAATAGCGAAGGAGTAAATGAGTGAACGGTTCTGCTCTTTTTTTGGGTTCGGTTCTCAATGCTGATTGGTTAAAGTAACTTGTAAAGTAACTTGATAGTTATGCATAACTATCACATGACATACAAACAATCATTGACCATTAAGGAAGCTACACATCATTTTAAGAACCAAGAAGACTTTAAGCAGAATCATTTGTGTAAATTCAATTGTGGAAGTTATGTTTTACATTTTAATATCCGTTATGTAAAATAATTGAGGCAGCAGTACCAAATAAAGATAAAAATACTTCATGATCCTTCCTTTTTATATTTATGTATTTATTTATATCTGAGCTCAACCAAATTTTAGTAGGTTACATATTGAGACAGCTAAGATAAACAGAAACACTAACCAGCCAGCAATGAAACTGCATCATTAAATACGTTTCAGTGCTACAGCATTTGCATTACTTTTAACGTGATTATTATTTTCGCAGATGTTCTGTGCTTTTCTCTGTTCTTTTACTGTTATTTGTAAATTAACATAAGATTGGTTATATGTACTGCCAATCATTTAATTTTGTAGACAGACAAAGCAGTTAAGAAGGAGAATAAAATAAACAAGGTACAAAGGAAACTTCAGAGTCTGCAGTCAATGAAGACAGCAAGTCAGAAAATGGAGTCAAAGACTAATGCAGTGTGTACTGTAAGGGAAAGAGGTGTTTTTTATCTGTTGCTGTTACATCCAGACACTATATTAGATTGATTAGATCAGATAACGAGACCCATTAATTCTATATTGGGCCTGTACTTTTTGAGAAGGCTGAGGAAAGCACGTCTCCCAACCCCCATCCTCACCGTGTTCTACAGAGGGACAATCGAGAGTATCCTGAGCAGCTGCATCACTGCCTGGTTTGGGAATTGCACCGTCTCGGACTGCAAGACCCTGCAGCGGATAGTGAGAACAGCTGAAAAGATGATCGGGTCTCACTTCCCTCCATCATAGACATTTACACCCCACGCTGCATCCGCAAAGCCACCAGCATTGTATTTGACCCCACACACCCACTTTTCACCCTCCTGCCATCTGGTAAATAGTACAGAGGCATTCGGTCCCTCAYGACCAGACTTTGCAACAGTTTTTTCCCCCCATGCCATCAGACTAATAAACACAAAATAACTCATTACAAATTACACTACTGCCATTGGACTATTTTATTATTTTTCATGTTTGTACATGTCGCTTTACAAACACTACATATAGTTTTTTTACACATAGTTTTTTGTATATACCGTACATTATAGTTTTGTGTTGTTCTGTGTTGTACTGTAGCACCTTTGTCCTGGAGAAACGTCTCGTTTCACTATGTACTTGTATATGGCTGAAATGACAAACGCCACTGTGACTATATAAGCCAGCAGTCACTTCCACAGCAGTCACTACACTGTACTTCCACTGTAACCACAATGTTGTCTGACAAAATCAATATACATAGCTGTGCAGTCTTATCAGCTATACTTCCATGTAGCTATACTTACTTTAAAATAATCACTTCTGAAATAATCAAGAGAAAAAGACAAAATGCCTTTATATATTTTTTTTATATTATAGAAGCTTAAGGTTGTCCCAAAAGTCATTGGATGTCACAATGTTGCTTTTTCGTCCGTTTTTAAAAATAAAGTTGTCCCAAATAGTGTCAAAGTCAATAAGTCGGCAACACTAAATGTATGTATGTAACATCCAAAAGTGAACTGACATCAGTCAAACAAGAAAAACATGAAAAGGTTTTTTTTTAATAGTAATATTTCTAATATTATATATCTACTTATACTTCTAATAACATACTACCAGTCAAAGTTTTGGACACCCCACATTTACTTTTATTATTTTCCACATTGTAGGCTAATAGGAAAGTTACCAAAACTATGAAACAATGCTTTTTCAAACAAAAAAGTTATTAAATATTTTTACTGGGTAATTGTTATATGATTATCATATGAGATGCATTGAAACAGCTTGTGTAGAACCACCCTGCTTAAATGAACATAAGTGCTGTGTTGTGTATGTACTGTAGTATAACATTTTAAATGCGTGGTGGTCCGAGGAACTACTTGAACTAAGTCATTGCATTAGTTACATTTATCAGACACTTCTATCCAAAACTACTTACAAGATGAGGACAAACAAAGTGATAAATCATAAGGAGATTAGATAACATACCCAATCAAAGTGTCATTTATTTTAAAGAAAGATGACATCCACACATTTTTCAGGTGAAACATTTCGAACCTTTTGTGAAACGCTTGAATAATATACAGTACTTTATGGTGTTATAGAGTGTGATGGAATGAAGACAGAATCTGACTTTATATATACACCCTAAAAATCACCTTAAGACACGTTGAACTTTTGTGCTTATAAGAGATCCAGATTTGAGTCTGGCCTGCGTCATATTCATATCTTTAGTTCCTCATTCTCTGCCAATAATTTCATGTCAATAAATTTAAAAAGTGTCATTTACACCTGTTGTTCAAAAGTCATTGCAAGAAGAAAAAGCTGTAGCATTAAAGAAAAGCTGTAGCATCATTTGTGTATTGGGTATTTACTTAGCCAATGTTGTGACATTTTAAGGTGAAGTAAATGTCCAAGTACATTATGGGACCACTGTTTACAGGCACAGATTCTGTTTTCTACAGTAATTTTTTTTCAGGGTTTTGCATCTCACTTTTTCTTTGTTTTCAGGTTGCTGAGACTTACAAAGAAACTGAGGAAGCAGTCCGAGTAGCGCCTACCATCAGCCCTGTTAACCCACTGTTTATCACTCCTAGTATTGTGTCATTGCCCACCTCTCCAAAGAATATTGTTAACAGAGGAATATTTTCATCAGTGCTTTTCGATAGAGATACTGAAACTTAAATTATAGCACCCTGCTATAATATTCGAGCAGAGATATTTAAAAGAAAGAAACAGCAGGTTTTTGACTATGCTGTATTGTCATGCAATACTTTGTTAAAAGCAACTTTATTTACCTTGTGATTCCAAAATTGAAGTCAACTCTGCAGGTGGCTATATACCCTCTCTGATGTTCCAGTGTCAAATAGAGAAATAAAGATTACTGTGGGATTAAAGCTTTTGCCCTAAAACATTCTTATCAGATTGGTTTAATTTGTATAGTGATTTTTGCAATAAATATTTTTTCTAACCAGATATACAGAAAATAATGGCTTACAGATCACCCCCAGCAATTTAAAGACAAAATTGTAAAAGATGTGCGACTCAGAACAGAGATAGTAAGTTTTCAACAGGTTTATTAAACAGGTGAGGGGTATGGCATTAAAATGATAGATAACTGGTGTATTGCAAGAGGATGAATGATAATGTCAGATATATTTACAGACTGGGAGATTGTGGACACTGAATGAAGACTGAAGTGCTGCACAAGCCTCGGTGACGTGCAGTGGGTCTTGTAGTGGGTTGTAGAATGGGACGAGAGTATATTCCGAGAATATTGAATTGGAGAGGAATCGATGCTGGAGAAACCATTAGGAAGTTGCCGTGTGGCGTTCATGAGTCCGTTGCTCAAAGTGAGATCAGACAGTGTGTGCAGGTGAGGTGTGTGCTTGAGCAGTGTGATGATGAGTGACGTGCAGGTGTGTGGAATCAGAACTCAGGTGCGCGCTGTGCTTGTGAGGTGAGAAAGCCTGGCTCGTCCGTGACAACATGTTTAGGTTTTGCATGATGTTTCAGGTTTGTAGTTTTCTTAAAACTTCGTAAAACCATTTTTGTTAAAATAAAGTTATTAAAGGAAGTACAAAGGGTTCAATACGGTCTCCTTACCCTTCCCTGATATGCAACGGTAAACTTATAGCAATGATTTATAATTTAAGCTGTTGGGTTTGATTTCCCTGGAAATGTCAGTTTGGCTCTATTTGACTTCAATGTACATAAGAAAAACATCAAGTAATCTGCAATTTTATGTTTCAAAACATCAATAATTCACCTAGAATTCGGTCATTATTAAAATGACAGAATTGGATGTTGTTTATGCAAGATTTAGAAGCACATTACAATTAAAAACAGTAAATTCACAATCTAAACTTCATCTTACTCTAAAATTGATTCAGTATATTCAATTATATTTTAACAACTACAGGAGTAAGATTTGTTAAAACAAACTTTATGTTGGCTTGAGAAAGGAATTAAGATTGTAGTAGTTTTTAAAGCTTAAAAGTTTAAAGATACATAGACAGACAGACAGACAGACAGGTAGAGAGACAAAAAGACAAACAAAAGAGCAGAACAGCACCAGGCCCAGACAATGTCTCACCCTTTAGATCCCCTTCGATTTGCTTTTTGAGCAAACAGGTCTGGGAATGAGGCAGTCAATATGGGACTGCATTCAATTCTGCAACACATTAACAGACCAGGGACTTATGCTCAGATCCTGTTTGCAGACGTCAGCCCGGCCTTTAACATCATCCCAGACCTCCTTCTAACAAAACTTACCCAGCTATATGTAGTTAAAATGTCATCATTTGTTGCTGCTTGCTAATCCAAATGATATGAGTCTCTACAACATTATGATGTAAAGCTATGTGTAGCTGGCACAGATAAAGTGTATTTTCTTGCTAAATATTTTTGCCATTTCTTGAAAATTTGTTTTTCTTTGTTGTAAATGTTGTGTAATAATTTAATACATATTTGGGTATTGTATATTCTATTTGCATGATAATTGCAAATTACCTTCTGAAGAAAACGAGTAGCGTTAGACCAGTCATGTGATTCTATTAGCGTATGATCATCAAGGGACATGAGGTGATGACACGAATTGAGATGTGTGAGAAGTTAAGATTGTTTGATCAAAAGATGTCTCATAATGTCTCCTGAATCCTGATTGAAAAGCACACGGTGTGTTTGATTATATTTTGGTTATCATTTGTTTATAATTTAAGGTACTGTGTGTATTTGTTTAATAAGCTGTGGGCTTAATTGTACGTCATTCACTTCATCACAAATTTGATTGCAATTTTATTTATTTTCAGTTTTTTCACGTTCATTTGATGTTGTGATGTTGACTGTCCCAGCTTTTGAGAGGAAAACATTAAAAGTGAAGGTTTGAAGACATCAGTTGAAGCGTGGATTTTCTGGTCACAGAGAAAGAAATTCAGGAGCAGTTATACTATGACATCACAAAGATCTGCCCAATGTTAAGTATATGAGATTTTTTTTAAATGGAAGTCTACGAGGCGGTTGCTAGGTTACTGTAACTTGTTGCTAGGGCATGGCTATGAAGTTGTAACGTCAACATTTATTGCTGCTTGCTAAGCTGAGCGATATGAGTTTCTATGTCTCTCAAGTCTCTATGACATTCTCATGCGGAGCTATGATGTCACAGATTTAATCTCAATGTTAAGTCTATGGAATTTTTTTTGCCCACTTTTTTGTGCATCCGAAAAACATTGTACATCCTATCACTTAAAGTTATAGCATTCCTATTCTTAATAAGGCAGTTGATTTGACCCCTTATTCATCAGTCTACGACAAAAGGTGCAGAATGAGTTATGTACAGAAGTTTTGTACAGTAAAAGAAGTATGCAGAAGAGTTATAGTCAAGTTTTGATTTACAGCCACCACTAACTTGATGGGTACTTTTTCTGAAGAAAATGTAAGTGGTGCTTGCCGTAGTAAAACTCAGAATATTTCAACAATGTTAACATGTTTTAACATAATACTATGATTATACACAATGCTAACTTGTTTTAACATGATACTAGCATGATTAAAATTGTGAGGCTGTTATTATTTTGCATGATGTTAACATGTTTTAACATGAAGTAACATAATGCTTGCATGATGTTAGCATAAGTTGCATGAAGGTAGCATAATTTAGTTCAAGTTCAAGTTTATTTATAAAGCGTTTTTCACAATGGCACATTGTTGCAAAGCAGCTGTACGAATGACAATGAAAACATCCAGAGATATTTACAATGTAATTTTGAAACTTGAAAAATAAAAAATGTGTTTATATATACATACACATACACAGATATATACACATACAAATACATACATATATACATATATCTATACATACATACATACTGTTGTGGCCTAATGGTCAGAGAGTCGGACTCCTCCACCCTCAATACCACGACTGAGGTGAGAATTATTAAACGATACTATTATTAAGTGATACTACTGCAGTGTTTTCTAGGTAAGTTGTCTAAGCTAGTGTCAGCAGACTCCCTGTAAGCAAGCCAACAGGGCGACAGTGGCAAGAACCAAAACTCCAGTGATTAATAAACAGAGAAAAAAAACCTTGTGAGAAGCCAGGCTAGACAGGGAGGGCCAGTTCTCCTCTGGAACGTTAAAGCTACAGTCTGTAACCATGACTATGACTGGTTAAAGAAAAGCTGAATGATTAAGTAATAAAAGCTGTCAACAATGGATGAGGCCATGAAGTTGATGGTTTTAAAATACGAGAATTGACATGGAAGGCGTTAAATAGCATAAAGTTACTGATAGCAGCTCTAACAACAATCTGCTGTTACATGACAGACTGTATGTTGATTATTAAGTTTAGATGAGAGGTTTTAAATTGAATTCAATTGCAACCAAGCAGATTAGCATTAAATTAGGAATGTAAAGTGTAAGACCATCACTGTGAGTGGGCCAGGCTGTGGCTGTAGATCTTCTGAACGCCTGGAGCAGGGACCACATACTGTATCAAATTTTGCAGCAGGCTGATCTAGCCTCCCCCGGGAGGAAGCCCCAAAACAGAGAATAATTAGCGTAGCTGCTGTTCATAACATTATTAGCATAAATCAACTTTTTCAGAGGTTAAGATGGATCAGTTAAATTATTAAAATGCATGGTTAAAGGGGTGTGTTTTTAGTCTAGATTTAAACTGCAAGAGCGTGTCTGAGCCCTGAACAGTATCTGGAAGATCATTCCAGAGTTTAGGAGCCAAATGTAAAAAAGCTCTGCCAGAAGATTGCCAGAGTTTTGAGAGCGTAAAGCCTGTGTTGGTTTGTAGCGAGAGAGAAGATCTTTGAGGTATTTAGGGGCTATCCCATTTAAAGCTTTATAGGTTAGCAGTAATATCTTATAGGGTAAGTGTACCCATTAAGCCCAGGTACCATTTAAGCCCACTTGCAACTTTAACTTCAAATATAAAAAAAGAGGGTCTTGTCTTGTGTTACTTATTATTTTATTAAATCCGACAACTTCTTACTAAAGTGTCAGTATTTGTTGAACACCAATCACATTTGTCATTGTTGAGTTAAGCCCACTTGTATTCATGCAGTCTCAAGGAGGCTCACTTTAAGTCGCCTCAAAACTTTGGTGTTTTGGGACCCCTCAGAAAAAAATAATCTCACGACTATTTTCAACCATTAATTTGCGAAGTACATCCATATTATGTAATTTAAGATTAATGATTTGTTTTTGTGTATTTGTAATGATGGCGAGGCAGATGCAATGTTAGAATCCATGCACAGAGCTTTATTGAGAAACAGAGTCGATAAACAGGCAGAGGTCGAGACAGGCAGCAAACATGCAGTGACGATAAACAGGCGTGGTTCAGGGCAGGCAGCAAACAATGGCTATACAGGCAATGGTCAAACACAGAGGCAAACAGGAACCAGGCAACCAAACCCAAAGGGATAATCCAACAAACGGTAATCAGGTAACAAACAGAATCATACACAAGATAGCAGGCAATGAATAAACGCTCGGTAAGGCAGGCTAAGGCTGGCAATACTTCGCAATGATAGTACGTGTGCACATGGCTTATATAGTCCCAAACAGGAAATGAGGAAACAGGAAGCAGGAAGCAGAGGGAGCTAGTAATCAGTACTCTGGTGGCGTGGCAGAACGGGCTGATCTGTTACAGTATTATAAAGTTGTTCTTAGTGAATTTTATCTATTTTGTTTCATTTAGAAAGATGAGTTTTGTTAGTTGGCATAGCGAGCTGATCACAAGGTCAAATCAGTAGTCATGATATGCACAACGCGACTGGAGTATTAGAAATATTAAATGTATGAACTATATGTTTTTTTAACATTGTGTTTTTTTCAAGGTCAGCTTAAATGGTACAGTGACCCAAAAAGCAGATAGCATATGCAAATTTGTATGAGAACAACTTCAATAATTCTGAAGGTGGGACATAAAAAGAATAACTATGAAATCAAGTTAAAAGCATAATATGTTCCAAACATAATAAAATCTTTTTTATTTTGGTGTGAATATATCTTTATTTCCTCAGTAATGACTGTAGAACCATTTAAGCCCAGTATGTTCCATTTAAGGCCATCTAATGTATTTAAATAGGAAATTGTTGAAAGTATGATGTTTGGTACAGTTTTTCTGTAATTCAGTGACTTTGCTATTCTTATATCTCCCTGACGTCATTAATTAGACTACATAGCACATCACATACTGCAAAGTGCTTTTTGTTATGTAGCTTTTTGCAATTGAAAGTCTTTACAAACAAAAGCTAAAAGAAATGAAAGTGGCCAATCAGTAACCTGTTTACCAATGTGTAGACCTATTTCATGTTTATTTAAGATATTGTTGATGCACTGTAATGCAATTTACTACTTTTAAAACAAATACATTTTTTATTTTGTCAATATTTAATTAAACTTTGTGAATATTAAATGAAATGTTAAATACTGAAACCAATGCAAATTAGTTTTAGGTCTACTTG
>JAZGTK010011476.1:0-15584 GCA_036877625.1 Ambastaia sidthimunki | reverse complement strand
TACGCTCTTCCCGGTCTTCGTCAATCCCCGTTATGATATGTATTATTCACAAGTCACCGGGCAATATAATGTACTTACCTGGAGACCCCCGAACCTGATAATGTGAGCGCATTGCTTTAGAGAATTGTTTTGCAGACGAGTTGTGGATATAATTCTCTGGTTGTCAGTAGATTTGGTTTTTGACGATAGAAAACGTACCCTATTGAAGTTATGAGATCACTGAATAAACTCTACCAATATATTTTTAGCATGACGATTATAAACGTCTATATTCTGTGTCATTTATAAAATTGAAGTATTAAGTTTCCTCTTGTATAGGTGTTGGTGTTTAATAAGTTACAGTCTTAGTTATGATTATTTATGTACTGAAGGGAGGGACAAATTTCATTTCATGATTATGATTTTTTTTAGTACAGTAAGATGTGTAACTTTTAAGATCTCTTCAGTTACTTTTCTTCATCTTTTGGAGTTTATTAGCATTTATGGATCACTTTAAAGCTACTAGGCCTTGATTAAAAACCACAAACTAATTTTTTACATAGTAGGTTTTTAATATAATCATCAAAATGTGTTATTGTTTAAATGCTGTACTTGGTGTATGAGAAGTAAAGGTCGGTGACTTACAGTAGATTTGCAGAAATGTTGTTTAACGTTTTAATGTTTTTGAACAGTTTCACTGTGAAGACAAAGATTCCAGATTTCCTTTTTGAGTTTGTGTAGTTTGATTGACTTTAAGGTTTGTTTGATGTTCTAACTGATCTTAAAACCAACACAAAGACTTTTGTCTGTGACCCCCTGGATAAAACCGGAAACATTTGTTGTGGTCTTCCATTTCCCATTGTTTTCCCCAAAACAAACTTCTTATTGGTTTCCCATCATGGTCTCGTTTTCGCAGTGACACGACGACGATGTAATTTCGACGTCCTCTAAAACTAATTTGGATGTAAATCTGCTATTTGCGGAGATGTCAGATGGCGAATTGTTCAGTGGGAACCTGTGGAGCCGGCCACGGCGGCTTGATTTTAGTTAAAACCAATTAGAAATGACCAGAAATAACAGCGCCTGGAGAAGAACAAGTCATTTTTCCCTTGAACCTCCCTGGAGAACGTAAGCCCTCTCCATGGAGTTCCTTAAGTGTTTTAGAACATTAGGAGGGGAGATGATGAAAATCGTCAAGCTTTTTTAATCATTGCATTTTGCATTTGAAAGTTTATGAAGTATAATAAGACTAAGTGTGTCAGTGCAAAAACGGGTAGGAGAATGTCGGAATGACTTTGACGGAACAAAACTTGGATGACATCTGTCCTCTGTACTGATTGAATAACTCTACAAGGTGATAAAGCATAAAAATACACCGTATGTGCAATTGAAGGAGATCATAAACCGTTGGATTCATGTAGATCTTCTTCTGGTCCTCAGAAGCATTCGTGGTTTTTCTACTATGGGTTGTGGGTGAAGATGAGATTTTTATATCTGTTGAAGGTCCTCTTTAATCAACATTAACCTCAGAGTCAGATTCACTACATATAATGCTAATAAAAGGACTGGCCACACTGCATTTATTTCTGTTACTGTTCTATATTTTATTTAATATCCAAAACAGAATCATTGACAATGCACATATTATAGTTTTTATTAACTTATTTTGATTATTTCACTAAAAAAATGCATCAAGATTAATTTCATGAACAGCTAGGGGTCTTGGGGTCTTTTTAAAAATCTAAAGTCTGTTGAAACCGTGTTCACAATGATCGTTTGGTGTATCGGTTAGTGCATGTTGTAAAGACACATTGAGCCATGGTGTACATTAGACGTGATGGATGCAGGTTCAAACCACCATAGACAAGAACCATTTAGACAAGACCTTCCTGTAGATTTTGAGCTATACGGGAGAAATACACATGTATTTGTAAATACACGTGCAAGCGTGTGTAATATGATAGAGACTGTATGACTTTTGATCAGCTAAAGATGTGCGTGTCTGTGAGGCCAACATGTTGTCTATAATTTAGAAGTCTAGAATAAATGATTCATGAAAGGCTACTGTCAGAGGAAGCAAAGATATAATCATGTCTTTTGTTGATGCTGTTCCTCCCAAACAGAAGTAGAGGAAAATCTCTCCAAATGATCCCATAGGTGCTTGTGTTTTTAGCCACTGTAGTGTGTTGAAATTTCCATATATCATTTGGCTCTGCTAAGGCTAGTTTCTCAGGCACTCGTAATAGTGATAGAGTCCAAGATTTTGCACTGTTATTAGTCACTTTTTACAGCTTACTGCTAACATTGAGGCTGCAATATTCTATCTCAGAGGTATGTCAAGTTCAAGATTTTAACGTTAGTTTTGATCATTTTTGAGTTTATACTAATGAGTGAGTTAGACCTGTGGCTTAGTGGTTATCACATGTACTCTGAATTATTGAGCTTTTGTGCTTGCATTGAAGATGCAGGTTTAAATCCAGTCTGTTCTACATTCTCATCACATTCTAGCTCTTATTGTGGTTTCCTGCCTACTGTCTATAAAAATAAAAAAAGTTGCAACGCTTTAAAATGAAAATAAAAAGAATTCAAATATAGCACCTGATTCACTAAAATGATTATGCAAATCAGCTAACGGCCCAAATCCTGATCTTGGGATGCCTCCAAAAAACAGAGGGTCCATTATTCGATTATATCACAAAATTACATTAAATCAGCAAAATTGTTCATATCATTGGAGAATGCCTACCTAGAAGTGAGGGTAAATTCTTTGATTATATTGCAGAATTATATTGAATCACAAAGTGTTTATTTTGCTTCGCCTAATAAAAATGTTTATTTCACAGAATTTTGTTGATTTTGTTGAAATCTCAAAAACCAAGGGTCTGTTTAGCAAATTGTGTTTGGGCCCATCAGCCTTCAGGCAACCCACCCATCTCCATCTCTGTCATCTGCCCCCACTCAGCTGTTAGATTTCCAGGGGTGTCTATACCAGCTTGTGTCCTTGTATGGCTGAGAGAGCCACTGCCCCCCGCCAGTCTCTATAGACTGAACAGTGAATGAGTACAAGCGTGAAACAGCAGTCAATGAATCAAGCGGTCTGACCGGCAGCAGCCGGGGGGGTGGAGGGAGAACATCGAGCGGGCCCCCACGGGACCGGCCCCGCATTAGGAACTTCCTCGTCTGTGTGCTTCTGCCACAGGTTAAATGGATCGTTCCCATTAGCACGGTGAGCGGACAGCTCCATTACGTGAAGGAGACTTTAACTTTGAATGTCACAGAGTGCCGATCCCGGCGCCGCGCGTCAAGCTCTCTGCCGCCGTGACAATAACCATCCATGATAATAATTCCCTGTCAGAGGCTAAGGAAGCTGGAATTATGATGCACGGCCTGCCTGCCCGGCAGACCCAGACGTGAGCCGCGCTTTAGTGCAGCCGGTTGGGTGGCGGTTGAAGTTCTCTGGCCTTCTTTCATTACGTTTAAAGTATTTAGAGCAAGTGTAAATTGTCTGTAGTGAGTTAATAAGATGCTGGACAGTTTATGATTTTTGGTGGATGTTGTAAGAATGATCATCGCAATTTGTGGGTTTTAGAACGGTTTAAAAATCATCTGCCATAATGTTTTAGCTATTGGAAAATTTACAGTGAGGTTTTAATCTGTTTTTTTAAATGTGATACATGTATGCAGTTTACCTCACGTTAAGACAAACAAAAAAAGTAACATTTATTATTTATTTTATGCTTTATGCTCATCTTGTACAGTATAATGCTACAATGATTATTTGTCATTAATTTAATAGCATTTTAATAATCCCATTGCCATAAGTACAAAAATATTGAAATAAAATGCACAATAGTTTTATGGCCAGTAAATCCTTGAATTGAGTTTGAATTACATTTGTAACCCTGCACACATCCTCTGTGTTCTGATGCGTGACCTGCTTCACTACGCGTTTTATCATTTTACACTGATAGACTGAACGTCTGTTCAGGCAGGTCTGAGATCAGCTTTCGATTTCTGTTCAAAATGAGCACAACAAGGAGACGCTGCACTCAGATCAGTTTGGGTACAGATGGTGTTGGCTGGCAGGAAAGCAGGCGGTTTGGCCCTCGGTGGCAGATGTGCTAAAGGTTAACAGAGAACGAAAACGGTGAAAGACGTTGGACATGTTTGGAATATTTTTCAGACGCTCACTGTTACTATAAACGTGATTGTGAACATGACATACTACATACGGTATAGCTTGAGTGAGAAAATGTATGTATAAAAACAGTGTAAGTCTAGATTAAATTAGCTCAGTGATGCACCTGAAGATGACCTTTTGCTTGGCTGATGCAAAGAGCGGAAATGATCACGCATAAGTCTTTAGCCTTGAGTTGACTTTCATGTCCACGACGAATAACAAGCATTTTTTTATGTCAGAACCCGTGTCACATCTGAAAGCATTGCTTCTTGTGCATTTATTTTAAGGATGGTATAGCTTGTGTTGGCAATGCTGTCTGCATGTGTATCTGTCTGTCTGCATGTCTGTCTGTTGGGAATATGAAAACAACAGTTTTTTCATTGACTCAAAAGTGGGTTGTCTGAATGTCTGGTTGAATTTAAGGAAGTTTTGTATAATTAGGCTGATTTAGGGTCATCAGACACCCATCAGACACATTTCTGATCGGGTGTTCTACTGTTTAAACAGCTAGACGGAGTGCAGAGAAGTGGAACAGAATGCATGAATCTCGAGAGACTTTTTTTAAAAGTGTGTTTGGACACGCCGTCCATCCATTCATCTGTCTGTCTGTCTAGCAACTTAAGTAAGAGACTAAAAGTATAACAAATGTTTTACGTTCAGAAAGAACTAAACAGAGCGTTTATCTTCATTTTCTCTGAACTGTTTATTTCAGTACTGTTTCAGTGCTCTTTGTAACAGCAACCCTAACGTTGTCCTCTGAAGAAGACCGGACAAGCTTTTTCCATCTGTCAAGGATGGATTCACCTCCAAACTGACCCATCACCCCATCTTCCAGTGGAGTAGACATAACCTGGCAGGCTTCACTAGTGTCAGGGCCTAGACCCAGACCCCCTCCAGCTCCAAACTCTGTTCACCCATTGGTTCCCTGGCCCCTTCCCCTTGCACCCACCAATCAGAGCCCTCTCAATGACACCTAGAGGAGGAAGTGGGCTTTCTCCCCACCCCTCCCCTTCCTCTCCTAGCAACAGGCCATTTTTCTGACCGAGTGCAGCGGTCTCTTTTTGACAGTAATGATTTCCGAGCAAGTACACTTATTTTTGTTAAGATTGGTTTTCATATCTCTAAGTGACATTGACAGACTAGCCATTGTTGTTTGCGATGGATACAAGACAGATAGCTGATACTGCTAAAAAATAAAAATAGGATCGCATGGAGGGCGCAAAGCACATATTAATAACAGTGACGGAAGTCAGATCGCATGCTGACGGTATCTACGCCGTGTTCTTAGCGCCGTTCATGAGGTATCTGATAACCGCAGAGCCCAAACTGCTGTTTCATCTGGTATGTACGAGTGGCTATTTGTCACATGATGATATATACACGTTGTGATTTTCCCCAGTTTCGTGTGGTTTTTGTGGTCACCCTTCAGGTATGCTTTCACCAGCACGTTTGCAAAGCTGTCACTGGAAAGCTGATATCAGATTCTTGATGTCAGCAACTAGATTGACCTTCAACCTCCACGTCCCAGTCAAAAGTCTCCTCAGATGCTGACTGTCAGTCCTCGACAGTTGTATGTGAACTTACATTCAGGACTTACATTGTGAATATCCTGTTTGCTTTGAAATCTGGCATTACAAAAGTAAAAATGGTTGTGAAGGCTGTTTCCTGTTGACTTAAACATGTAGCTTTCAGCTTGGAAAAACTCAGTCTTGCTTTAGCTATTTTAATGCCATAATAGACCAATAAAACCTTCTGTGGTTGACTTCCATTGACACTGTTGTAAGACTGTTATGAAATTTCTCAATGTTACAAATAGAACAATAAGTTTCCCTGCAGCTAATAAATAGACCGTGAGATCATGGCTAATATCAGTATCTCCCTCTTTCCAGACATTAAACCAAGACAGTTTGTGGAGTTACAGCCATCACTTTCTCCATTTGTAAAACTTGAGGGTCCGCCAGGAAAGAAACTGGCCCAAATAACATGGATTGGATGAATGGCTTATTCCCTGGGACCCTCTTAGTTATAATTCCACACCGTTAGACCAGAAATGTTCTCTTAATGTTGTAAAGTTCACTGGTTCCTAGAATGAGGCCAGAGGGTTTAGGCCAATGTCTCTATTAGCCACAGGTTGACGTCATATTCCAGTAATTGCGGTTAACCTGATGCTAAATGCTTTGTGATTTGATTGCTGGTGTAAGTTACAGAAGGATTATTGCTTGTTTGTTTCTTTAAATAATATCATTGTTGGACAATGTGCTCCCGGCTCAGGCAGCTGTTGTGGAGCTGTGAAGATTAACCAGAGTGCCACAATATTCTTTATGGATCAATTCTGTCTGTCTTGTTGCTGAAATGCATTTAAAGTTGCCCTTGATAACATCAATTCATTCCAAATGTTTGAATGTATATGTAATTTACAATAACTGTAAATAGCACTCAATGACAAAGTTGCGAATTGTGACGCAACACAAGAATGCTTTCGTTATGCCTGATGTCATGCTGTTTGCAAAAAGGGCAATTTATTTTTGTCACGTCGCTCTATACAGGTGCCAAATTCTCTTATGTTACCCCTCAAACTTGCCAGATCCATTGACTGCACTTGTTTCAAGATCTTGTAATTTCCTGTTTCAGATGGACGTTGTTGCAGGCCTGTTTTATTTTCGCTGGAATTATTGAATCATGTCTGCTTGATGTCCCTTGAGTTTCAAATGCACGCTGTAGAAAAATTAGGCATCGCTTCCGCATGACGAGTGGGATCTATTAGCGTGCGCTAGCTCGTAGAGCATGAGAGTGTTCGGTCCACATGGGACCCTTGGTTTCAGCAACAGTCGCACACACACGTACACAAATTCATCCGTGGCACTGTGGTATTAGTCACGCTTTATAAGGTCACACATAAAGATGCACACGGTGCTTCCGGGCTACGGCAACAGACGCGAACATATTTACAGATCTGCTTAGCATTCTGGACGTGACTTCCTGTTAATTTCCATTATGTGGAGGTCAACTGTGACAGCGAGGCAACTAGCTGGTCGTGTGACGGCAACTTGCTGACCCGGCTGACCTTGCTTAGGCACAGCCGATGGCAGCGCTAGGAAGCATTAGCGCAGTCAAAGCTAGCTTCTGGCCTTCGGTCAATGTCACAGCGTACAGGGTCTGTGTTCCAGTATGCTGTCAGCCTGCTCTGTGTTTTACATAGCTTTCAGTGGTACAGTTTATTCAATAGCCTGACTGTGGTACAGTTTCAGAATTACATGCTGGTTTCTTTACAAATGTATTTAATCTGTTGTCTTTCTCTCTTGCAGGTATTTCAGTGACAAAGAAGACACACACTTGTGAGTATAAACATTTCTTTTCAGTTCATTATGTTGGTTAACATTCATCCTGTGATTCTGTGAAGTCACAGGGCTCATACCCAGCTAACAGGGAATGTTCTCAGAACGTTGGCTAATGTTCTCTTCAAAATGATCAAAAAATGTTCTTGCCTAGAATTTTGTTTTACAATACATATATCATATAGATATATTATATGTGTTTTATATCCAAGTGATAACGTTGAGGCAACATCTTAAAATGGATGTTTTGTACATTCCTAGAATATTTGAAATAACATTTTTAACATTTCTGTTACGTAATGAAAACGTTATGGAAACATTCCTACAACCTAAAATCGTTGGCTGGGATATTATGTATTAATAGCATCACAATACTTTTGCAGGGTACGCTGATCAACATAATTGGAGAGGCACTTGACCTAAAGATTTTGTGGCTGTAGTATTTTATTTTAAAAATATAGATTCCTTGAAACAGTTTTGAAGAGATGTGTGTTAGGTTTTGGAGAAAAGTATTATATATTTTTTGTTCTGTTTATGCAATGAGTTTTTATTTGTGGTTAATACTAGCAAGTGCTGTTAGTGTGAACAAATGTAATGAGTTTGATTGCAGATAACAGTGTTTTCCTGAGACAGTTTTATACGCTCTGCTTGCACTTAGAAAACAAGGATGTGGTTTGCACTTGACCTTCGTGCATGAGGTTAAAAATGTTCCTTCTGATAAGTCTCTAGGAGAGATAGGAATCAGCTCTGGGGGGAATCTTGTTGAATCTTTGTCAGGTTGTGTACGTGACCTTTCGAGGCGCAGTGCATCCTACAGATTGCGTTTATCGGGTGACTTCATCAGTTTCATCTTTTGTTGAGGTTGTAGGTTGCTTCGTTTTCACATCGTGAACACTGAACATCTGAAGAGATGTCCCTGAAATGTATACTTCCATAAATCCTCGATTGACACCTAAAAGTGAGTTTGGCGTTGTTGTATTGTCGTAATATAATGAAATTGTATTGATACCCAGTTACCTCTTTATGGCCTCTGATAAAGAAAAAAGTCATACAGGTTTGGAGTAAACAATGACAGAAATGTGTTTTTTGAGTGTACTGTTCCTTTAAATTTCGGTCCGCTGTAAATTTTGCCAATCAGAGATCATCTTGTTATTTATATGAGAATACTGACGTTCTTTCATGTGTCGGCGTTCACTTGACTTTTTTGAAAGGCTTGAGAATTACGCGGTTGTAGCTGTCTTCTCCATTCAGCTGGTGTAAAGGTGGATCTTCAGCCTTTCATCCTTTCTTTCAGGGTTCTCCAGCTATCTTAATTAAGGTGCTGATCACTTCTCCTTAACAGAAGGCGCTGAAATCAAAGAACGTTTCAAGTGAGAGGGTTCAAAGCCGCGGACGCAGACCGGACTTCACTATTTAATCTCGGTGAAAGAAATGCTAATGATGCGTGTCAGAGTGAAAGAGATGGAGAAGCTGGAGTGAAAGAGCGGGAGATTGAACTGCGAGGATGGCGTGCGGGCCGGGTCAGAGGGGCGCTGTTTGATAGAGAGAGGGTTCAAAAGACAAGTAATGGATAGAGGAAAGGTCCCACCGGTTAACAGAAAAACTGCTGTTTTTTGATTGCGCGTAACACGCTGGTGAATTTAGCTGGTTTTGACGTCAACATGAAATCAAAATTAAGCAGATTTAAATTTTTAATGCACATTTCTGATCTTACTGTGCATAAATCATCACTGCACATTTTTTATTATCTTTTATCTGAAAGCTCACTGAGAACAGCTTCCCCTTTTGGCCGACATCATCAAACCCTTTTATTTGTAAGCTCCTCCCCTTTAGCTACAGAGGCCACACCCACAAAGCTAAAAATTGTCTGTTCTGGTCTAACTCCAAGATGAAGCCCTGCATTGTTTGGTTTTGTAATATTTAACTCAAGTATGCGAGTATTGCGTGATGGAAGTAGATTGGTTAGCGAATGCTCCTTTATTATGACTTCAAAGGATGAAGGGATCAGCAGGAACTGGCTGCAGGTTTACAGTATGTACAGTACACTGCTGTATGTGCGGAGGGGATGTTTTTGAATAGGCCACATATGCAGCCATAATGAATTCATGGAAGCATGATGACTGAAGCATGACTGAAGCACAGCTTACACACACACACACACACACACACATACACACAATGCTGTGAACAATATTTTCACAAATAAGGATGAAATTTGTAGCTAAAAAGATCATAAAATATAATTTTGTGTTGTTGGCTGAAATTCTTGGACAAAATATGAACAAAAACTGCAGCTTTTTTCAGATTTGATAACAGAAGTTTCTTCTTTTTTATATGGAATAAATTTAGGTGATGATTGAACTGATTTTTAAATATTTTGAGAATTAGGTGTGCATTTATTTTCTGTATGATGACACGCATGGATGAACGGTATTTGTAATTTTAATGAAGTCTATGGACATATAGATAAAAATTACATCAATAATGTCATCAATATTGACATGCAGTTTTCTACAGTTTTTTTATAGACAAATAGCTTTGTAACTATATAAAAACATCAATTGCTTGTTTTTCAAAAATAAGCTGATTTAATATGAGCATTTTAGACCTGCATGAAAACTTCAGTTTCAATTTTTGCCCAAGAATTTCTATATGGATGCGACACTAATTGTCTCCAGCAATCTTACCACACACACTTTTTGCAGACACTCGCCTATCTACACACACTTGCACACATCACAAGGACTCATCAGCCTCATCTCTCCACTCCAGCCTGAACGATCAAAACCACGGAAGAGGGCAGCCGCTCCTCTCATCAATAAAAATTACAGGGCAGCTGTTGGCTAGCAGTCACTCTCAGCCTCTCCTGGCTGCTCGCTCGGCCCTTAATAAGTCCCAGCACTTTCTGGAAGAGAATAGATACTTCACTTGTCGTCTTTATGAGTCACCATTATAGTCGTCTCTATGACCAATTCAACAGCACAGAGGCAAAGTTGATCCACTGCTAAGTGCATCAGCGAGTAACAAACATTTGTGTTGAATTTTACCCCAGACACGCCCACAGACTGACAAATGGTTAAGATTCTGATTGAATCTGAGATTGACTGATTAATACGCCTGGCTAAAATATTGGTGTATTCATTAATTTAATGTGTGTAATTGCTTAAATTCTGCTTTGTTTATTAAAGTCTAAAAATGCAAAATGTACAAAACAAGTCAGGGAATTTGAAATCTTGATCGAGTCACTGAGTCTCAGGTCATTTGAGAATGTGGCATAAACAGGGGTTGTAAAACTCCCCCCGGGCTCTGTTTTACAGCTCAGCTTCATGTATGCTTTTACTTTACATTTGAACTTGACAGTTTTATGGGCAGCTTTTTATATAGTGTAACTGCAAGGCCATGCGGCTCGCTCTGGCAACAGACTCTTTCACTTAGATAAACAGTGCAGTTTAACGGCCGTGTGAGAGGAGTAATACAAGCGTGAGCTGAAATTAAGTACTTACATGTCTCATGTCAAAAACAGACTGTTCCAGGGAATTTAAATAAATGGCTGAAAGTTAGGTGCAGGTCCTAAAAAGGGTCTCTAGGTTTTTAAGTGCAGAATATTTGGTTTGGTTATGTTTTTAAGTGGTGTTTGCTTGGGATATGCTTGATTTATTGTCCATTTGCCTCGAAGACCTCAGGTTGGACCTCAGACTGATTCTATGCTAATCCAATTCTTAAACATTTTTGGGCATAGTATCTTTCAGTGGGTTAAATTTGTAACTCTGAGAAGAAAAATAGAGTTGTCCTCACATGGAAAAGTAGAGTTGTCCTCAGCAAGCCACAGCTTTTGGGGCGTCATTTGTTTCTGTAGCACAAAAAGTACAGAATGTACAGAAGTGTTTGGGGATATTTAACCAAATAAATTACCAGCAGTAATGTTATTTGAGGTTGTTAATTATTGCCGCGTCAGTATAATTGCCAGTATAAGTCAGTATAAGTCTATCTACATAGACTTCAAAGCATTATTAGAATGTTGACTGATGTGTTAGGGAATCATATTAAGAGCACAATAGTCCAGTGTCTGCTGTGTTGAGAGGAGCTGGTGTGGTTGTAACATGTCTACAGGGATGACAGGACATGCTGATAAGATGCAGTAGGTGATTACAGGCGGTAGACTTCACTTTAATCTTTCATTTGTGTGTCTGTGTTTCCCAGTGCTGATATCACATGGCCGATCCTTGGCCAGAGAAACCGTCTGTCTCGCCAAGTAGCTCCTCCTCGCAAAAAGAGCAGATCCACTGTGTGATTACTGGCATGTGTCTATTTTAAAAGATACATAGTATGAACTCGGAAAAAGATAAGCACCAGTATAGCTTAACAGCACTTATGTGTGACTGTTTTAAATTTAAAGGCCTCATATGACTTGACAAACTGTTTTGTGTTGAGGTATTCTATACTGAAACAGGGCATTGGGGTGTAATTTTTTGTTTAAATAGCCAATTGTCTTTAGCTTAGAGTAAATCGCAGCCATTAACCGACAATTTTGTTCTTGTTTTGGAGGTTTGAGGTAGGCGGTGTTAGGGGGAGCATTTCTTTCTTAGGGAACACTGATTGGACGAAAATATGCATCCGCCCCTCAGTGCAAGATGAGTCATTAATATTTTTGGCCAGTTTTCCAGGACAGTGAAAAAAACAGTGAGTATTAACTGTGTATATCTTGCTAAAAGTTAGTTTTATCAACTGTTAGAAATTAACCAGCATATACAGCAGCCTCTAAACCAACATACAACAATTTAAAGGCATAAAACTCCAAATTTTGTGGGGTCTTTAAGACAGCAGACCGTCTCGTGAACGTCTCCCGTCCCGACGAACACCAAATAATAAACACACAATCTACGTTCGCGCATATGGAAATCTGCCTAGATTTATGTGATATTCCAAACTTGTCAGAAGCTCGGGGTATGAAGCACTGAAGATAAATGGGCTCGGTATTACACTGTGGTTTGTTATTCCATTGAGAATTATTCTCTCCTAACGCATTGTTCTGCCGTGATGCTGTTAGTCATGGATGACAGGTATTGAGCAAATGAAGTATTTGCTTGTTTAGAGCTGCGCGGAGAGAGCGACAGCTGTAGCGGAGCATTAGAGGAGGCTGTCTGAGTCTCGTGCAGGTAAGTCATGACCACAGGGACGTGAGTCATTGATTCACCGCCAGAGAGAGAGCGAAAGAAACGCCGGGAAAGGGCGAGAGAGAGAGGCTTCGAGGGAGAGATGAATTGATTGAAATGGAGTTTGGTAAAACGAAGGAGGGGAGAATGGATAAGGAATGAGAGGGAGCGAGTGGTAGAGAAAGCTTATCCGTCTCCATAGCGAGGACAGGCTGTGTCAGTGTTTATTGAGAAGTATGGCGTAACACCTGCTAGTTCATTTGTTTACCGCCCCATACGGCGCTGGGAGAGTCGTAGAGAGGCAAACTTGCTAATCTCAATCAAATGATTAAGACATTACGGGCGACCTCGCTGAAATATTAACAGTGAGTGTTAAACAAACCCTCACAGAGCAGTACAGTCACCATCCTGAGCAAACAGTCGGCTGCACAAAGCATAACCGTTTATTTAACACTCCTTTGAAAACAGTTTCCATTCATGATTAATTAAACGTGGCTTTCAGAACTTCCTTGTCTTCTGTGTTTTATGGTTTTTCATGAATCATTCTTTATAAATCCACATCGCAGCGAGGTCGTATGCTGGAGCTTGGACGAGAGCCCTGCACGGCTAATCTAACACTGCAGGGATTTATTAAACATAATCATTCTGTACACTGCCAATAATATATCCCAGCAGTGGTCCGACATATTTCAATTGCATTGCTAAACCGTAAACGAGAGCTGTATGATGTAGCTTGGGAATTGCTTTTTGGTGAAGTACATTTAATCATCTTGTACATCCTCGCAGAGGAGGTATTAAACGAAGATTTCATCCCAGAACTGGTTACGCTCATCAGATGGAGCCTGAAAAGTTTAGACATAAAACATTCAGTAGAGATTTAAGAGTGACTTGGGTAAAACGAGATGCTGCAAGTCTTCTTTCCTTGACCTTCAGCATCTTGTTTTGCAAAGACTGACATATGGAAAAGATTTGTTATATGTCATCTATAAGGAGAAGTAATAGCCACAGCGTGCTACGCTATATTTTTTTGTCATGCCTGTTGGCTAAGTGCTTGGTAAATGAAGTGAACACCAGCTCGTCAGGAGAGACTGTTTTGAATGGACGGTGCATCCCAGGAGTGCGCTTTCTGACGAAGCGATTTCTCTCTCAGCATGCCTCAGAAACTCGAGTTTTTCCATCCTCAAACAACAAGAGACACTCGCCAGAGAAAAGGCAGTACATTCAAATTGACACTCTCCAATTTTAACAATAGATTATGTTTCATCTTTTTTCCATTTGTTTGTGCCATAGAAAGAATATTTTCTTTTCGGACACTTTGCTTTAATCCATAATAGCCTGCCATTTTTTTATCAGAAATAGGTCAGTATATTCACAACAGAGAAGGATGGGCCGCTTCAGTAAAAAGGAAATCAATAGAGACATCTATTTGTCATAAACCAGGACAGCATGATTTTTATTCTTTTCTTCTCTTCCTCTCTATACTTTTTCTTCCATCCACACAATATGACAGCTCCTCATTTTTTACGCAAAGCATTATGGTCGGCCATTTTGCAGAATTGCAAATGGGCCCTACTGAATGCACTTCTTTGCATAAGTTGTGTAAATTGAAGCAAGTTGGGTTTTTTTTGCTCTCTCATCACCTCCTTTGGATGAGGGAGGCTGAATGATAAAGGTTTGAAGGTTGCTTTTGTATTCTTTTTTACAAGGCTGGGGTCTGGCATGGGGTTGTTACAGTAGTGGTCAGGCAAAGATGAGTATTCGGCCCGCTTTAGCTTCTTTGTAGTCACTTAATCTGTCTCTTCCCCTCTGTGGCTGGTTTGCTTTGTGCCCGCCACGCTTCCTCGGCTTCGTCAGCTCTTCTCCGGCTGCCCTGTCCCTTTGTGCATCCCTCTGAACCTCAAAGGTCTTGTTGTGAAGAGATGTCAGCCTGGAAAAACATCAGCGACTGACACGTGTCGTGTACACAAAGCTCGCTGCTGCTGTGAGTAGAACGCGGTGCTCCATCTGCTAAAGTGGATTATTTTTTTATGTACTTTTGCAAGTGACAGTGGACAGGTGTGCTTGCGTGGGCACAGGCAGGATATGTGGTTCAAGAAGGTGCAGACTGCTTGGGTGGTGCGTGAGGGGTCAAAGTTTGTCTGGTTAGTGTAGCCCTGCAGATAGATGCAATAACCACAACATTGGGTCAAGCATCTTTCTCTGTTGACATCTATTCAAAATATGAAATTGAAATTCATTTTTAGCAAGGAACATTTAAATATTTTGACAGTGAACAGGCTGTGTAAAATTTTTTTTTGAGTGCTCTTCAAAACATAAAAATTTATATGTATATATAATATATATTTATATTAGATTCTATTGCTGTTTTGTTGTGTTTCATGTGATAACCTTAAGATAGCGAGTGACATGAGAGAAATGCTAACAGATAGCTTTTCACCAGCTAGTTTAAACCTCCTTGGCAACATCATGGGTACATCTGCCATGCCACTTGGTAAAGTGGTACAGCCTTGTATGAGCTAATGCTGGTTATCAGTCACTCCCTACTTTCTCCATGTCTCATCACTTCCTATTCGCACAGCCATCCTGTGGCAGACAAGTGCAGTGTGTCAGCATGAAATGAGGGCTTTGATTCATGGGGCAGGACAGACATGGAGGTCATCTGGTTCTGGCAGATATGAGCGCCACTGATGGAGACTGACTGCTGATGTTTAAGATGGTGCTGATGAAATGTCCTTGCGCCATCATTAGCTTCCTCCACGGTCTGGTGCGTGCGAGCAGACGCACACATACACAAACAGACCGAAGACGCGCACCTAGTCTTCCTGACAGACCTTTGTCTGAACGGCATATGGTGCACATTGCAGCCTCCCACCGCAGGAAGAGATTGACTGATTGATAACCACTGCGACCAATCACAGTCTTATTTGGTTTGTATTT
>JAZGTK010011475.1:0-15584 GCA_036877625.1 Ambastaia sidthimunki | reverse complement strand
GATAATGAAGAGTAAAAATTGGAGACCCAGGCCAAAAAAATCCTGGCTGCGATTCGACTGGCTGTTTATTGGTGCTTAATGAAAAACAATTTATCTAAATCAGCGCCCTGGAGGATTCGCAGTTAAAGCTTGTGGAGAGAGGTTGGGATTTTTGTCAGTGATAAATGCACCACTGTTTTTCCAATTCAAATTTGGTTGAGGGATGAAAACAGCCGCGTACATTCCGGGGCGGATGGAAGCCAGAGAGAAAGACAATAAAGGTGGGGGGTCTCGTCCTTATGTTTCACAGCTTGGCTTCTAAATGTTATCACGTCTAGATGTCAGATTGTGCCCACTTACATTAGTTTCTGAGTGGGGCGTATTTTTCAAATGTGTGCTGAAGTGCTGCAGGGGTCCTGTTAGCTTGCAGCGCTTAAAACCGAAGACACGCAGGATACATGAGTCACATTTTTGCAAGCAGTAACGATCTTTAATCAGTCTGCAACTGTTTTTAGCACCGACAGGCACTGAAGCAATGCAAATATGTACAATTATGAGCGACTCGGTGTGAAACAACCCTCTGCCTAAAAATAACAAAACAAAGAGTCTTAAGAGAGCGAGCAGAAGATGCCAGTTTCATCCTCCTTTTCTTTTAGTGTAATTAGCACATTCCATGAATGGTTTTGTGCCCCATTATGGTTTTATAGCTTTAAAAGCGCATGTTCCAAAAAGAGAGATTATTTTATTATTTTCAGACATCCCGCATGTTAACAGTGTAGCAAAAACCAGTGAACCAATCCAAAGCACTTATAATAGAAAATAAGTTTGGTGTCTTGGTAAGTTTGGTACTGTTTTCAAAAGGTTAAATTCCTGCTTTAAAAGACCACTTGTTCAATCATTAAAAGAGCTTCATGCTATCCATGGAAAGTGCCAATTATCTCTGTTTATACCATTATATCTTCATAGAGATGTTGGTGCTGTTTGTGTCAAAGTATGTTTCACACGTGTCATCGGGGAGCAGAATTAACTTCAAAAGCATGAAATGTGTGTCTGTGTTATTCTGTTTTATTAGACCTGCTGTATGGAAAAATTGTGAAATTTTGAAGAATGTCTTGGCATCTTTTTCAGATAATGAAAGTGAATGGGGACTGGGGCACTTCCACAATTACACAAAAACACCACAAAACTATGATTTAAATGCTCCATGTGCTCTTTACTGTAGGTCTTCAGAACCAATACAAAAGCTTTGTGTAAAAACTGATTGACATTATATTGCCAGTGTGACTGATTTAAATAAATAACTACTAAACAGTTTTAATAACTAGGCTCCTTTACAATATATCTTACAGTGGCCCAGACTTTGATAAGCTCTCTAAAGTCTTATTTACTGTAATACAGTGGGCAGTGAGTTTGACACTGGAACCACTGGAAATGTTTGCTGACATTTCTTCCTAAAACAACTTTACTTTTTTGCTCTTTTTTTAATAAACTCACCCTTTAACCTCTGTTTAACCTTTATTTCTGTTTTTTTCACTAGATAATGGTGTTAACTGACCCAGAGTTTGAAAGCAGTGTTCTCATCAGTTCGGATGAAGGTGCGAGTTACCAGAAATATCGCCTGAGCTTCTATGTCTTGAGTCTGCTATTCCACCCCACACAAGAGGACTGGGCCCTGGCCTACAGCCATGACCAGAAGGTAAGCTGTGCTGAGCTCAAGAAATTCATCAAATGTTGAATTCATTCATGAATGTTGAAATAATTATGACCTGAGATTAATAAATGCTGTGTGAGTATTGTTAATTGTTAGTTTATGTTAACTATGGAAGTTAACTGATGGTATTAAGAACTGGTATTTGGGGCTTGTCTTAGCTATGTCAACTAAGTTATTTTATATTAAGTTTTTAAATTTGAATGGTTTACCATTTAAATGAAAATAAACTAAGTGAAATCATTTTTATCCAGTTTTTGGTTAATTTTCTGCAATGTTGCTCTTTTTAGGAAATTCAGTGTTGAGCTAAATGAAAAATAACAGTCAGTCATTTAGTCATAGTGAAACCCTCCTGCGATGATACACAAGCATTAAATAGTGTGTGTGTGTATTTAAGTGAGTGAGTGTGTGTGTGTGTGTGTGTTTGAATGAGTGTGTGTGTGTATTTGAGTGAGTGTGCATGAGAAAGACAGAAAAAAATAGAAAATTTTGCCTTCAAAAACTTTTTTTATGGGCCTGTAAATTAAACGCAGTTTAATTTGATAGATAGATTGAAAACATTGACCTAGTCTCTCTAGTTAAAAGGCAAGTTTTAATATATATTTAAAGATTTAATATATAGTTTTAAAATATTTAAAACCCCAAGCAGAATAATTATTGAGATGAAATTAGCAGGGTTGTCAGTTTAGCCTAAATTTCAAGTGGTTACTGGAAGTTGAGTCTAGCATTTTAAAATATAACAGTACTACAGTATAACAGTTCATACTAGGCTATTTATGTACTATATTTGTCGTATACTGAGCTATACTGTACTGCTACAGCAATTATTACTCATGTCAGAAATGACACACTTTAAAGCTGGCGACATGCACTGTCTCATTTTCTGGATGAGGAAGGCGTCTCGGACATGATGTCTGGACTCCTCACAGGCAGAACAGAACTGTTGATTAAGTCAACACTTGAAACATTGTCTTATTGAAAGGTGTCAGGCTGGTCAAGTCCTTGACGATTCATTAGAAAGAGATCCCACCCCCTCCCCTCCAGAAAACCACAAGCCACATATCAGCTCAACAAATGAGTCCATTAGCCTCATATATAAAATAAACCTCTGGGCTGCCTGCGGTCAGTAAACATGAAAATAGCAACTGGTCCCCGCTCACCATCTCAGCCTGGATAGCTGAGTTCCATTGACCAGCAAAAAATGTGTTTCAACAGTGTAAGGTAACCCAGTGCTTTTCTTAACAGCTTAGGGAAGGTGTCTAACCAATTGTAGATAGATTACAAACAAATTGTGTGTTTGTTTGTGTGTGTGTGTGTGTATGTGTGTGTCTGTCCAGTGTTTCAACAGTGCAAACTAACCCTAATGTTTTCTCAACATGTGTCTGGGCATATGAACGCTTGTATATAAGTGTACATGTATATGTTAAAATATCTCACCTGTTATGAACCTGTTATCTACAGTCACAGTGAGACAGTAATACTGACACTGAACTTCACTGCCTGGAAGTTCAGTGTCAAATTCTTGCTGTTGCTAAGGTGCAGTTTTTGAAGTTTCTAAAACAGTCCAGTGACTCATCAGCAGAACACAGAACATGACTCAACACTTAACTTATCGCAGATGCTTCAGAGACGACAAAACCTTCATTATCCTTCAGACACGCGTTTGCTTCTTCCATTTCAAACTGAAGATCGTATAAACCCAACACACCCGCTAAAGGTGTCTTACTGTCTCACTCTCTGCATCTCTTGTTTCTGCTGTTGTGAAAACAAACACCTGTCTGATAAAAGACAGAACAAGTTTCACTGTCAGATTTGTGTTTCTCTGGATTTTTATGCTGCCTTCATAATGAAATACTTTCATTACTATTTCATTGCTTAAAAAATAAAAATGAGGAACAGACCGAATAAATAATGCACTTTAAAAGTGTAGACCAAGAGAAATAAAAAGATGAAAAAACAGTGAGAGAGAGAAAGAGAGAGAGTGTGTGTGAGAGAAAGAGAGAGGTGAGGGTGTAGGAGCTGATGGAGTGAACCGTAGGACAGAAGAAATATCGAAGTTTAGGAGTATAAATATTCATATAGTTTCATGGACCAACAGAGCTAGTGTGAAAGAATTTGTAGAATTTGCTTGTGATCATGTGGCCAGAAATCTAACCTTGATACATTTTACACTGACAAGAAATGATGGATCCACAAAAATAAAAAAAAAAACAGGTTAGAAACTCAACAAATAACTTTGGAGTTCATTTCAGGTGATGTCATCAATAAACCAGAAGAACGCTTTTGTAATGTATGTTTCAGACGGTTGGGTTGTGCACATGCTCAGTGAGGTTTACACTTACAATCAAGGCTGAGATTTTGGAGTCACAGATTTTAGGAAATGAATAAATATATATATATATACATATACATATCAGCACATGTTAGACCAACAATATTCTGCTGTTCTTTCTGCCTAAAGAGTCTAAAGACAAACACATTAAAGATTGTTGCTGATTCATTAAGTCTCTGTGAGTTCCCGGCATGCTGGGTGACATTTAACTGTTACTGTTATGTAATGACAGTTTTAGTGATTGCTGGCTTTATTTAAGCTGTGATTGTTGTGTGGTTGTTTTATCATGATATGGTAAAGGCATAAGGTTAAAACAAACCTGCAAACATTTTTATGTTGCGAGATGTTCTCTACATTAGAGGCAAAGCAGACTTATAAACAATTATTTAAAACTCGTGTGGTAGTTTCCTTTAATGTGAAATAAGAAATAAAAGAAATGATCGGGTGAGAGAGACATTTAGCAGTTGGTAAACAAACAAATCCAAGTTAGTAACACAATGAATTATTAAAGACAGTTCTTTACGCTACGTGAATAATCTAAATGCATCTAATTGTTTTATTTTATTCTAACGTTTCTCAACTGTTTTTATAGTGCAAAGCAAAAGAGTTCAGTGGTGTTGCACTTTAGTTTTAAAAAGTTTAGTGTGTAAAAAGAAAGAAAATGTATTTAAAAAAACAAAAAGAACTTTCTTTTGAAATTGACATTCATGCAGACAGTGTTGTATATAACCTGTGTCTGTTTTCTGAACTCTGCTCATGTTTCATCCCGCACAGCTTATTTTGTCCTCGGCAGCTCTGCATGTGTCGCTCCTATTTCTTCAAATTTTCAAAGGTTTGTTGTCTCTGTTTCAGTGAGAAGTGTATCAGATGATGACCTGCAGCATTTCTTTGATCCCACACTGTCAGCTTGGCATTGCTGAGTGATAGTTTATACTGTATGCAGTATGCAGTAGCAACTTCAAGATCTTCAAAGAGTCGAGTGTGGACAGTGCTGGAAAGCGTCGGTGAAATGAAATGGGCTCTGGGTTGGACTGTCTCTTGGGCATTTCCCAGCCTCTTAATTGACTGGGCAGCAGTGAATCAATAAATCGTGTGAAACAGCTGACAAAGGTTCAATACAGACAACAGTAACCTACCGTAACGTGAAATCTGAACTTCTCATTGGTAAACAAAGCAAACATGCATAAATGCAGTTCAAAGCAGCGTGTCTCTGAAAGCATTTACTATAACAGCTTCTCATCTGAGATCTTTCCATGAACTGCATATTTGAAAGAACACTCACACGTCTCAGATAAGCGTTGCTTTCAGAGAGCCCGGCCTTCAGACTGGATACCAGGATACTTAGATCTTCACCGCTGTCTGCTTGCAAACGTCAGATTTTGTGTTGTGTTATTTTTTCATGGATCATTTGTGCAAGTAGCTATTTAAACCCATTTTTTGAAAGAACACTATGAAGATACAGTGTTTTAACATCACTGTTTGCAGTCTTTTATTATAAATGGAGACAATGTGATTTGTTGTGACACAAATAACAAAGAAAAGGTTCAGTTTTGCATTGTGTAGATGGTGTTGATGATCGGCATCATGCAATGCAGTGGTCAAGATCTGATCTAGAAAGTCGGTTAAATAATTTAAAGGAATTGTTTACACAAACAGAAAATGATCTTTTTATTTGCTCACCCAGGTGTTCAGTATATGACTGTCTATGTCTCTGTATGTCCTTGGAATGGAAGTGAATAAGGCCTGAACTTATTTGGATCTACAAAGAACAAGCAGAAGCTGCCAGTCACTAGTTCTCACATTGGTATAATAAATGCAGAAGAGAGGTAAACACAAGACTTATATTAGAAGGTCAGCAGGTGGCAACACTTCACTGATCTAAACAACTTTGTCAGTAAAGCTGTTAATTCAAGAATCTCCCTCTGTTCATATGAACATGAAAGCCTGAAGGTTCAGAAGTGAAGAAGTCCTAAGACCTCTTCACAACCATAAAGAAACTTCTCTGTAAACTATAACATAAAAATATAGGTTAGATGCACATTCACAGATACTTGCTTTCTCTCCCTTTAAAGATGATGTGGCTGTTTATCTTGCTGTCTTAGCTAGGCATGATTATATAGTTAGTTGGACCTATTTAAGCTTCTATTTAAACATCTCGGGTTGAACCAGTTCATGATAATCGGGGAAATATGACTTTTGCTTTTAGTGAGAACATTAGCGGGCGAGACTTTATACGGCAGAGACACGCTGTCAATCAAACGCTGCTGCCTTTTCACTGCGGGTGAATAAAACAGCGACCGCAGATCAATCGCCGTGACACGCTGGCTTTTAATGGCTGTACAGATTACAGATGATTGACGTGAGCCTAACCACACATTACACTTTAATTGCGAGGCCCGAGATGGAGTCACATTCACAGAGAGCAGTCTGAGAGCATTGCTTTGTATTTGCATAAAATCATTGATGTACATGTCTGCAGTATGTCTACACCTCACTGAATTTATACAATACAAAGATGCTTTGTTATGTAATTGAAACTTCTGAGCAGGTGTTTATCAGTGCAACGCAGTTATCATTGAAACATTTAAAGTTTTATTTGTAATAAACATCACATTTCTGCAAAAACGTATTGAACTGCATGTTGAGACTGTACAGAACAGCAGCCAGAGTTGAATAGAGATAATATTGGTCGCAAAGGTAAAGCTGTGCTTGTGATAACTGAAAAGCCATAGATAAAAATAAACTTGAGAATTTGTTGCATCTCTGAAGCCTTCCAGATATTTTTTGAGAGTTGTTCTGGAGGAGGCAGATGAAAGGACAGGTGAAGGTACAGCACAGCCCCACACCTGTGACTTTGTGCCCCCTGAAAACATAAAAGCTTGAATTAAAGTTATATTGGGGTTCCAGTGAAGCTTTGTTGTTTTGTGGCAAAGGCATTCAGGAGACAGAGAGCACAACACTTGTGTTGGACTGTATATAGTGTGGCTGCTTTGTGAAGTTAACAGGTGGTGCATTGTGGGTAAAAGTGCTGCAAAAATGAAAGGTGTGAGAGGATGTGACAGAAACATTGATAAACAACGGGGGGACAAATGTATGGAACAAATGGGGCTCTTTGGGTATATTGTCTATTTACAGGGTGTTATTTTTGTGCTTGGCTAAAATGCATAGAAGTCTATAGTGGAAACATCATATCTGACTGCTGAATATTTAGTCTCTGGTGCCTTGTTTAAAATGCATCTCTCTTCAAAACTGTTTATATTGCGTCAGATTCAGGATTGTGACTGTTCAGCAGGAGAAATGTTCAACGCTGTGGCTTTAAGCTAATGTAACACTTCTCAGATTTTATTGAGTAATTAGGAGTAATTTAGGGTGCCGTGATTATGGTTTGAAATGGTGAGTAATGTCTCTTTCTGAAAAATATCAATTTTCAGAAAAAGTCCATTATTCTGGTTATTTATGCAACGGTTACATTGAAGTCTAGGAGGCTAATTTCAAAACTAAGCACATTTCTGATGCATTCAGAAAGTATTTAGTATACATTCAAGTATTTAGTATACATTCAGAGAGTATTTAGTATAAATACTATTTATACTAAATTTGCATTGATGCCAAAAGAACAATTTTTGCTTCACCAAAGAACATTTCAGTCAAATGTTCCTATAGAACCCTTTCTTTTCTTATTCTTGAATGGTATGCAGAACCTATTTTACTATAAAGAACCTTCTGTTGCACAAAGAAATGTTACACAACAGAAATGTTGTGCAACAGAAATGATGTTAAAAGTTGTCTGATTGAACCATTCAGACTGCAGTTACTCATACAGTTCACTGTAATGTGTAGACTTGTGTTTATCATTTCTACAATAAAGACAAAAAGAACAAAAGTTTCCAGCAATATGAGTGTTTTTAATAATAATTAAGTCTTTTTTTTCAAATACTAGTTACCATAATAGTTACCTAATAGTTATTTAAATGTTAGCATATTTAAGCGATACATTATGATAGAACCAACTGTGCTGGTTTAGTTTACAGCAAATTACTTTTTTCTGGATTCTGATTATTCTAAAATTGACGTATTGTTTTTTTTTTTTTATAAGAATCGCATCTTTTTAGAAATGCCGTTGATGTTGGGTTAAAATATGACAAGACTTATGCTTTAGCACAGGTTAGAATAATGTTTTTTTTTTTGGTTTTTGTTTGAATGTGGTGGGCTCACCCAGCCAGTAGTGGTTCAAATAACATACAAATAAAGAAAAAGTCTTTACTCCACACAGTCAGTGAAAGCCAGCAGGAAGACCAGTGAAGTTCCTGTTCAACATCTGAAGTTCTCCAGCACACGATTCACACGTCAGCTCTTCACTGATCTGTTGCAGAACAGAAACTGTTATTACAGTAGCTCTGTAAGAGTCCACAAAGTGACAGCCAGTAGAAGAAAGTCATATAGCGGACAAATGGAAACTTTTGGACTCACAGACGTGAGTATGTCAGAAGAACACTGATGTCTGTCCACTGATGTCTTCTGTGAAGCGTGTGGCATCTGTTTCATGGTCTGATGTTGCGTTTTAGGTGAAGTGAAAATTCATGAAATTTCATCATTCTTCGCTGTTTCTAGAAAGCTTAACACTGCATGTCTGTGGCTCTGTAAACATTGTGTTTTATATATTAGAATAGTTTGCTTTTTTTGGATGAATAGATGCTTTTTAAAATAAGCTTTTTCTTGTTTTTTTTTTATATTTCTGTGATTGGGAGACAAGAAGATTTATTCATAGCCTGCGAAAGCATATTCCTGTTTTCATTAAAAACCCTATTTACATTAAAAACTAGATTTTAATGTTAGTTCTTTAGGTGCTGCACAGAGTTTAGTTCATTACATTAGTGGGGAAAAAGACTTTGGTGGCCTGTTGGTGTAAGAAGCAACATTTTATACCCAGCAAAAGTCTAAACCCAAACAATATTTATTCTGCCAGAGAGATCAACCTGTCATTCACAAAACATGCCACCTCTGTGTCTTGTAAGGAGTAGCTTACTGTATGGAAATCATTTTTCTTTGGTTGTAGTTTGCGCTTTTCAATGCTTGCGGTCAAATCCCGCCCTCTCTGGTGACCCGCCTGCTTGGCACGTGACCAGGAAAAGATTTATCTGGGACAGTGTGCGTCATTTACTAATTGGGCCATGAAATTAGAAGGCCACCTTCTTTTAAAACATGCTGTGGTCAGAGAGGCAAGAGAGGATCAAAAGATTTATAGATGCAAAGCGCTGCCGGCCAGCTGTGTATGATTTTGTCACCCTTTCTTCAACATTTCCACTCCCAGCTATTGCACTAATGACCATAACGCCCAACTGGCTGGGAAGCAAGAAGGTCCATGTTATTCTTTTGAAAGAATCTGGAACTGTAGAATAAAATGTGTTGACTGTAGCGCTTGTTCAGTCTGATCGTGGTCACCTTTTATTATGGTTGTGTGTTGGTGTTTGGTGTGTTTTTTAATGCTATAGGCTATATACAGTATGACCACTGCTGATCATTCAACTGACCGGTAATCTTCTCTAGCTGTACTTGAATAACACAGATAATGATAGATTTGTAAGTTCAGTACACTTTATTATGAACTTTATTTTAAAATACAGTTGTTTAATATGTTTTTTTTGTGCATCATTCTCCATGTGGTAATTTTCACCTTGGAATCAAACATGTTTATTTATAGGTCCACAGAACAAAGTGTAACAAGAAAATATAGCTTCTAATGAGCTGGTTACCTTTAGCCTCGTAAACAGTATCTCCTGCTGAAATAAAGTACAAACAGTAACTAAAAAATAAGCTGAAATCAAAATAAAACAATGTCCAGATACTCCAATTTATAAAGAACATTCATACGTGAGACAAACGGAAAAGATATAATCAACATACTGTGATTTCTTGCAATATTTAAAGATAAATAACAGTGTTAAAACTAAGTGCTTCTGAACATCTTTATACACAGAACTTTGAATAATGAGAAGTGACAACCTTTAAACTACTGCATTACCAAAAATGAAATATATCTGAATTTGGATTTGACTCTACATGCGTGAATGGCAAAACCTACAAAGAAGATTTTGAGCGTGTTTAGAGTTTGTGTGGGATTGAACAGTTTTTTTTCAAACACTTCCATAAGATCTCACTAAGCAGATGGTACTGCACCTGGATAGGCTTGACCTGACAGATGCATATAGGATTATAGGTATTAGCTGTCAGGTGGAGCGGGTGTGAAATTGGATGTTTGGTTGTAAGAAATTGACGTCTAGTAAGTTATTATCAGCTGTAGGCTAAGATTACAATCTGATGAATGCGACTTGTTAGTATTAGACAAGAATAACAGTAACAATTTACATACTGCTGTATCACATATACAGGCTGTGATTGGTTGGCTCTGAGTGAAGTGTAATTAATTATGCATTTGTTGGCTTTAGCAACGTGTGAGACACCCCAAAAAAAAACATCTTGTCTTGCAGTGTCCCTCACAAGGCTGGTCTCATTTGAATGCTTAAGATTGAATTAGCTGTCTTTACCTAATCCCAAACCTGTGTTTGCTAATATCAAACCTGCCTAAAAAAAACTGAACAGTTTTCCAAGTTGTGTACCTTGTGAGAATAACACTGTCTTTGAGAACTCGGTGCTCTTCAAACTAAATATGTAAATAGTCTTTGACTCAAGCTCTACTAACAATGCAAATGTACGCGGCTAATTATTTTGCACATGATCATTAGCAGTGGCACAGCGGTAGCTTTCATGCTACTGGGAAACAGTATAAGGATTTGAAACAGTATAAGGATTTGAAACAGTATAAGGATTTGAAACAGTATAAGGATAAACACAAATCAAGGCGTCTTTTTTGTGCTGGGAAAGAGAATTAGCATCAGCGCGGGCTGTTAGCAGCAGTTGAGCGAGTTTAGTCTCTGTGGACAACCCGTCAGTTCTGGAGGTCTGAGAGAGATTAGCGGCTGTAATACACACCATGTCTAACTGAAGTGGATGGATTTGTGTCTGTTAATACTGAGAGTACAGGATCATGTCATTTAAGCCTAGAATGTTTTATTCATCACTGCTTTGATTAGTGTTGCAGAAAGATCTGCTGTGTAGCTCCAAACGTGCCGAACGAGAGGGAAATCAAAGTGTGTGTGAGTGTGTGTGTGTGTGTGTGTGTGTGTGTGTGTGTGTCACATCAATATAATATATATCACATATTGCAGTTGAAGGGAGACATTGTGCCTCTCAGATTTCATATTAGTATATAACTAAATACAAATATTCCTATTTTATTTTCAATTTAATATTATTAAATTGGTATCACAATAATAGCATCACAAAGGTAAATAAAACATGTAAATGTTTTTTCCAGTATTTGGGTCCCCTTTTCCTTTAATGACAGCTGCTCTCCAGTTGGCATGGGCTGATGATCCGTGTTTTCCCAGCGTGATTTGAGAATGTTCCAAAGAACATCTTGTGTGCTTCAATGAAAACAAAAACATACAGTGTCACAGATTTGCTTATTTAATACATAGAGACCTAGAACATTTATTTTATGTCATATCTTTCTGTTATTAAATTTTCCAAATCCTAAAACTTTCTTTATTTCCAGGTTTAGATGAAAATAAATGAATGAAATTCCTAGATTTACATTGTAGTTCAAGACTTTTAAATCCCACAGTTTTGTGCCACAATAGTTAAACGTACTTTCCATAATCTGTTCTTTTCCATGTTGTTAGATAAGCGGTATTTACGTCTTGGATTTCAGTGTGGACGGTCATTTGCTGGAATGCAGAACGCATTATAAGCGCTTAGCAAACGCTGTAAATAAGATGTTAGCATTTGATAAGCAAACTTAGTGTTCACATGTCTGTGCTCTCTGTCTGTGTGTGTCTTCTCCCGCTCTCAGACTGCATCCCTGCAGGGAATGCGTGTGTGAGCATGTGTTAGCGTGCACCTCTACCTCTCTGCTCTGCAGTCGCTTGTTTCAGTGTTTCAGATTCAGTGTTTCAGTATCAGTGTTTCAGTATCAGTGCCACAGTGTTTCAGTGTTTCAGTGTCAGTGTTTCAGTATCAGTGTTTCAGTATCAGTGCCACAGTGTTTCAGTGTTTCAGTTTCAGTGTTTTAGAAAGTGACATGTATTTGTCAGTTATGGTTGCCCATAACCGAAATGTGACCTCTGCATTTAACCCATCCTTTTGTGAGGAGTGAACACACACTGTAAGTCATGAACACACACACACACACTGGAGCAGTGGGCAGCTATCCCTGCAGCGCCTGGGGAGCAATCAGGGGTTTTGTGTCTTGCTCAAGGGCACTTCAGTTGCTACCTGCTGGCGCTGGAATTGAACCAGCAACCTACTGATTACAAGCCCGACTCCTTAACCAGTAGACCACAACTGCCCCTTTAGGTTCAGTGTTTCAGTTTCAGTGTTTCAGTTTCTCAGCTCACTGCTCATCCAGATGGCGTGTTTCTTTAGCCGGATTCCAGCCTGTCATCTCTCTGTATCTAACCTCCATCCGCTTGTCTCGCCTGACTGACTCCTGACTGATTCCTGACTGACTCCTGACTGAGGCTCTCTGGCTTTCTGAACTTCACTTAAAGTGGAAACACAATTCCAGTGTCAAGCCAAAGAGCCTGTTTAGCCTTTCAGAATATTTATGAGGAATAACGTTTTTGTGTGTTTCACATAAGTTTATATTAGTTTTGCATAGTAATGATAGAGACAATGTAATTATACTACCTGTGCAGCACACAAATGCATCAGTTTAGGGTTAAAGTTAAGAGTGAAGTGTTATTTTATTTTCACAGACAATGTGTGTTTGTATGTTTAAATATTTCTCTCTTACAGGTGCACTTAGTTTATTTTTAAAAAGTTTCAGTCCTAGAGAAATGGAGATTGATTTTGGTAAATATTTTTAAAGTCATGCTTGGATTACACAGCTTGATGAGTGCTAATTAATTTTTGCGTGTTTGTTGCTAGTGTTGTTTTGTGTAGAAGTTAATCTGATAATGAAGAGCCTTTAGCGGGTAATAATGAGTAAAAGAACTGAAAAATTGCTTTGTTTTTGAGTTTGCCTGTGGTGATTTTGAGTGGAAGTCTCGACTGGGTTCTGAAACACTGTCTGTGATAATGCTTTTAATAACTGGATCAATTCATTGTGTTTCATGATCTTATTGCCTCATTTGACCAACAGTTCCATCCCTTCAGCTGTAGCCCACAGCAATGTACAGATGCTCTCTGATCTTACCTGACTCCCCCCATCAGGGTTTAATGTGACGTCAAAGCAAAGCCAAAACCTCCACAGCAGAATAAAGGCATCTCTGTAGGGTTTGTTTCTGACCTTTTATATAAAAAATGATCTGTTACTGTATTTCATGAATTATTCATTTATTTAAAGCATATTTCTGTTTTTCACGGATTGTATGCTAGTTCAAGCTAAGCTGACATTGATTAACATATTTTTTTTTCCCATTTATTTTTTGTTTTTGTCATTTAAGATACTAGAAAATAGTTCTGTAAATACATTAATCTTCAGTTACATTGAATTGACATTAATTATTTAAGCATCTAATGTTTTTTACTTTTAACATGAAAATATAATTCAAATTTGGCTTCATTGACAAAACAATCAGTTTTGTAAAAAAAAGTTTGCAAAACATAATTAGTAGTAATTAAACAATTAAAAATTAATCCAATTAGATTGTCATTATTATAATTATTCTATTAATGTGTTGGTATTATTATATGCATGTGGGGTTTGCACTTTACAGTTATTAATAAGCTAATGAAAACCGGTTCAGTTATTTCAGATGAGTTTGGTGAGCGTGTATGAGAGAGATGGTGTAGCGAGGTGTCACTTTGGGGGTCTGGGAGTGGATAACCACAACCTCAAACAACCTCTAAACAACCTTAATTCATCATTTGCATATATTTCTCCACACTTCCTGTGTCTCTGGATCACAGACCTGTTTTTAACTCACCGGGACACGGAAGAATTAGGGCAGCTGTCGTGTCTCCAGCTCTCTGCAGGACTCACTGATTTACAGTGTTGTGTATAAGTGCATCAGGAATTTATAGCTAACTCAATTAGCGAGCATAAAAGTGAWTTATGATAATGGTCAGACACAGGAACAATAACGCTTGGTTGCTCATTTCCATAATTTCATAAGYTGCTTGCTCCTGGTTCCTCCCTCCTCAGCAGCGAGAACATTTCTTCATTGCAGGAGTTAAATACTCCCAAACACTGTTACTTATACATGTTCCCCCTTTTTCTAACCATTTATAAATAGATTACAAAAGCTTAACATTTTTAAGGAATATTTCACCCCAAACTGGAAATTTCATCATGTCCTTTGCTGTTATTATACTGAAGATTTGTGAGGTCCAACAGAGTGGAAGATTTTTATTACTTACAAAACAAAATTAGGACCAGTTGCTCACACGAAGCTGTTGAAGAAGTAGAGCATAGCTTACAACCTATTATACAAGCTTTATTTTATGAACTACTTTTTTGTTTTATTATAGTGTTTATTTTTTGACCCTGACACCTGTGGTCGCAATAAACTCCGTTTATGTATCGGTGTAATTTACAGTGTACATCTGGAAACACCAGTGATGTCACATTGCAACTGCTGGCTGTCTTAAATAAAAAGACTGTCTATAGATAAACAGGCCTGATTTCTGTAACAGAAAGTGATGCTTTCAAATTATGGCTCAAAACCTCATTTTGCCCACTTATTATTGTTTTCAATGTAGTCAAATAGTCCATTGAAAATTACACCTGAAGCGGCTGAATGTTTCCTCCTGCTGCTAATCTGAGCCATAAATTAGCCTAATTCTGCCATCTGCTTTGCTAGCATTTTGGGCTTGACGAATCATTTCCACACTGTAGCTGAGCTACTGAATGCCTAGTAACTTCTGGAGATCAGGCTTTTAGTCCTGAATTACATAGTTACTGTTAGTCCCTGTATCATAACATTTATTTTAATTTACTTTATTAATGCTCAATGTGTTCATGCTTTTTTCTGGTCAGTGAAACGTCTGTTTATTGTATTGCACTATGAGTGCACACACACAGTACTGCCACCTAGAGGTTAGAGATGAAAATTTAAATCAGTTACATTTAAACTGCATGACTGCAATTTTAATTTGAAAATTTGAATTAGATTTTTTTTATTAAAGTATATTGGATATATTGAAACTTCTTTTCTTTCTATTTATCATCCTATTACAAAGACAGTACTGTGGCTCAGTGGGTAGCACTGTAGCCTCACAGTAAGGTGTCTGGATCAAGCCCCAGCTGAGGGGACTTCCTGTATAGAGTTTGCCATGTGTCTCATGTTTTCCCAGTGTTGGCATGTGAAACTGGGTGAGTTGGAGACCTGAATGTGTGAATGTGTTTGTCTGTGTTTTGGCACTGGAATTTCCACCTGTATGGGGTGTTTTCCTGCTCTCATCCTGAGATACTTTGGGTTTGGGTTACGTCCAGCACACCCTGTGACCCTACACAGGACAAGTGGCAAAAATAATAAATGACGATGATGTTCACAGGAAGTT